>CM046881.1:9310582-9438082 GCA_025667525.1 Glebionis coronaria | reverse complement strand
AGGAAGGATTTTAAGTTGTTTCCATTCTTATGGGCGACATGACTTATAACTGATTATGATGCTGTGTTGGAGTTTGTCTATGCTGTTTTAGCTAGACTATGGATTTATGTATTCCAAGAGTTTGACTATATTATATTAATAGATGGAGTTTTGGACCTTATTGTTTATGTGGTTATGAGCTTATGTGAGTAGATGGATTTATGTGTTATATGTTCTATTGATTCTTATAAGTGTTATCATAGGAGGGAGTGCATTGAGGAAAGGGTAATTGTATAAGTATGGTGGCCAACATAGTTATACAAGTACCACAACTTCAATGGGTTCTCAAGTATGATTGCATGAAAGAGGGTTAGTAAATGCTTGTATATGATGAGATGTGGATTTTTGGGTATATGTATAATATATGGTTTTATGTAACGGCTGTCTACCATATGGCTATTTTTTAGTGTGTTATATGTTTTGGGTTATACTCATGTTGTGTGATTATGGGGTCACACGTTATGGACTGATTTTAGTGATGGGTTTTATGCCTTGTGGTAAGATGGTGATTACTCGTATGGAAAAACGAGTGTATGACGCGATTGATTGATCTGACATGTATGGTAACGAGTATGTTTTGGGTGATTTAATACGTATATATATGCAGATGTATATATACTAGTATGTGTTAAGTTATGATATATGGTCGTTCAGTAGTTATTATAACTTGAACGTCCTTGTGTTTGCTCGTGTTTTATGGTGCTGGAGTTTGATGGAGTTCCAATGACGTTTTGAGTCTTTTGATGTGTGTCTACATTCAGGTATGTATTTTAATTAATGATAAATACTAAATTTTATTACAAATAAGTGTGGCTAATTATAGGAAAACGGTTTTGAAAATAATTTGTAAGTGTATGGTATGATATCGTGACTTACATATTTTTTTTAAGTTTGTGGTAGTAAGCTATAAAAAAATTGTCTTGAAAATAATTGGATTAGTTTTTTGTAACATGTGATAATACATTTTAAAGGGGTAAAGAAATTTTACAAAAATTTTCTTAAGTAGAGTTAAAATTTTAGAAGTATTTAACTAGACGGAAAGAGTAAATAAGGAGATTTTATTATAGTAATGATAATAATAACACCACACCTTGTAAACGTGTAGTTATAATTAGCCTAAATGGATTTTATAAAATAATAATAATAATAATAATATAGAATAAAAAACACTGTATTTTATAAACATGTATTGGTTTCATAATAACAAGTGAAATAAGCTTAATACCAGTAAACAAGATAATGGTTAGAATAAGATTGTAGTATACTAACTAGTTGATATCTTTTATAAAACAATGAAGATAAAAGATGATTTTATTGTTCAAAACGAGTATGATTGATTTTAGTATTATTGAAGTTTGGTTCTTATGAGGAGTAACTAAATGGGCCGAAAGTTTAAAATTTTCTGAGGTATCGAAATTTGGTAATACTAACCGTGACGAGTCTAATTTTTTCGTTGTTGGCACACTCCATTGAATCTTTTGGATTACATTGTTTCGTTTTCAACTATTTTGGCCAGGGTTCATTATGGTTGATCTTTCGGTTAACCCTATATTTATTATGGGATGCGATCATTGGAATTCTTTTGATACACGTCATGGTTGATTTAGTTATGCGATTGTGGAAACGTTAGGATGAGAGGATAGAGTTGGGTAGTATTACTTATGGTTAGATATTAGAATGCAGAGATGTGTTTTGGTTTAAAGGTTGTGTTGAAGGAATGATTAATATTTGTGGAGCTTTGAAACTTAGATTGGTTACGAGAATAAGGGAGTAAGTAAAGTTAGTTGACTGGTTGTAGGAACGAGATGTCATGCTATGAGAAGTTGGTTGAAGTACCATTAGGAGATTGATGAAAGTACCAGCGGATGTGAGGGTAGAGTAGAAATTTTCTACTAATGGAAACATTGGGCAAATAACACGCAAGGGAATTGGTATAGTTATGGAGGCGAGGTAGTAGTAGACACGTGAAGGAAAACATGGATGTGAAAGAATGATTGGTAGGAGGCTGATTAATGGTGATTACAACAAGTAAGGAAGAGTGAGCCATTGAGGGGTTGAAGTACCTTTAGAAATATTGTGATAGATGAGTTTAAGTTAGAGGCTACTGGGTAGTGTGAATTTCCTAGGTAACATCATAGAGACGAGAAGGAGTGCGTGAAGAGCTACATCGTGAATCAAGGAGCTGAAAGGACTACGTGCCAGCTTCTAGAAGGAAGCAAGAGATTTCGAAGGAGTCACAGAAGTTGCAAGGACTAGAAAGGTGACAAGCACTATGATGGGAATCTCCGTATGGTTCGTGAAGAAGAAGGACAAATCGAGTACCGGAGTGGAGTTACAAAGAGCTAAACTAGTGGATTGTGATGAATTGAATACATAACATGGGAGATTAAGAACTCGTGGAAGTAACAAGGGGAGTCAAGTGACTACGCGGATAGAATTTTTGTGGCAATCAATATCGAGGGATGAGTAGTGAAGCTGAGCTGAATAAGTTCATGGAGAAGTGATTAGAGAGTCGGTTTTGTGAAGGTGTTATGAAAGATCTTGGGAAGAGACAGTTATGCATTATCCAATGCACTAGCGATTTCCATAGATTTGATGAATGAAGTATGGAATTTCTGTTGGACGGGATAGTGCAAGAATTAGGGAGAACCATGGAAGGAGAGAACCAAGTATTCCTAGAAGATGATGATTGAAATTACCTCATGTTGGGTGCAAGATCAAAATAGAAGTATGAGATTTGAATAATAATTTAAAATATGGCTTAGTTTAGACAAGTGGGAACTAATATGGGTATAAGATGAGAGTGTGATCTGCATGGGATCACATAAAACTCTAGTCTGTCCCTATTAGGAGGGAGTAGGAGAACTGATCGTGAGGAAAAACAAGGGAAGCTACTTGGAAAATTTTTGAGGTATATATGACTTAAAAGACGGGAAGCATAACATCGTGATGTATGTCATGAGATGAGGAAGAAGAAGGAAGTGTGGATAGATGCGAATCATGAATGAAATAGGTCGAGATAGGAACCAAAGGTAAAACTTTGGTATAGCCTAATGAGTAGACTAAGGCACTAAGCATGCTAATATTGTTGTAGTGTGGAAAGGAAATGGTACTGGCCTATATTGTTTGATTGGAAGGCTTAGTATCGATAATCAAATAGTTGAGGAGTTATAGATGTGATGTGTCATGAGAGACGAAGGGCTTGGTCTAACTGAGACAAGATGAGGAGCACTATGACCTTGAAGGTAAGACATTGTGTAGGTATAAAGGAAGTGTTGAGTATCCGGAAAAAAAATATTTCATGGAGAAAAGTGAGAAAGAATTGTATAGGTGCTACTAATAATCTATCCAAATTTTATGGAAGTAGTTGTAGCATGGGTTTGGATGGCAGGTGATAGACTAACTGAGATAACCTTCCTTTTGGTGATGTGTATAGATCATAAGTTGATTTGGATTGGAAGAGCCTCGTTGTGATAAACTAATCAATATGTGAAATATCGTCATAGGTCACTTGTGTAAGAAAACTGGAATTTTTAAGTATTTTGTGGTATGGACTAAAGGGAGTTGATGAACATGATTGGAAATGAGTATATATATATATATATATATATATATATATATAATATATATATATATATATATATATATATATATATATATATATATATATATATATATATATATATATATATGGAGGCCTTAACAGTAGCTTTAAGGTTGAGGCCAAAGGGGAGAGTTAGCTAACACATGTAAGGGCATATGGCTTCTTTTACAGGGCATGTTATTTTTGTTAAGGGGGTGTCCGACCAATAGTTTGAAGTATGAAAAACGGGACTGTTTTGGGTTAAATGTTAGCGGGATGAGTTATGAAGTAAACTAAGTTAAGGGCATTATATAGGGGTGTAATGAGATTCATATGGCATATAAATGTGGTTAAGTTGTAGGAGAAGGTTAGATATCCATCATATATGGTTTTGTAAAGAATGATGTGAATGTTTTTATGGTTTGTGATGGACTTGTGTGTACACTTATGTGATTAACTGCTATGTGATTCTTGATTGTGTTTATGATTTGGATCGGGGGACACGTACCGTCTCAGT
The DNA here is from genome assembly GCA_025667525.1 of Glebionis coronaria. Taxonomy (NCBI): domain Eukaryota; kingdom Viridiplantae; phylum Streptophyta; class Magnoliopsida; order Asterales; family Asteraceae; genus Glebionis; species Glebionis coronaria. The sequence goes on along the minus strand of CM046881.1, from coordinate 9,433,943 downwards.
TATTGTTGTTTGACTTGGTACCAAGGGGATGTTGACAAGGCGGGGCCTTGAGATTGGTTCATAGGTTTATGGGCACCTATGGGACCATGGTTATTGGTAAGGCTTGGAGCCTTGGAATTTTAGTTATTGGTAAGGCTTGGAGCCTTGGATTTGTGGTGATTGGTTAATCTTGAATGCTAGTTGTTAATACATAATTGTAGCACATTGTCCATATGTTCTTTTGTTAATGGTTGTTATTCACAACTTATAACTGATTTGGCGTTGGAGTCTAAACCTATGACTCTCACCAACTTTATGTTGACGTGTTTTAGTGTCTCTTTCAGGTGAGAATGTGGTTAAGCGTGAGAATAGGAGTGGCTAGCTGGAAGTTTGGAGGAACCCCCTTTCCTCTTAGTCTTTATTTATGTTTGAATAAGTGATACTTTGTACACACCTATATGTTTGTTATTTGTTAATTGTATGTCTTTGGAAAGAGGTAGACATGTTACCTACTTACCTAGACGCCTGCATTGTTTGAGATATCTTCATGACATTGTGTCACCATTTATGATATTACCATTTCATTTAGTTATCTCTATAGACACGCTACTGTTGTGATGATATCCATACGACGCCGCCCCATATTCCGCCATGGTGGGGCGTGACAGAGGGGGTGTTTGAATTATAAAATTTAATGTAATTAATTAAAGGTTTTAATGTAACATATTATAAGTTTTCTACTTTTAGTATGCATGCTTGGCGTGCTTGTACAAATAGTATTATATATTGTAAGTTGAAATTTTAACTATTCTAAAAATAAAAAGTGCAAAATGCTTTATAAGGGAGTTAGATTACAAACTTTAGAGAGGTTTTAAATTAATTGGTTAATGATAAAATTATCTTTATGCTAAAAGTAAGAGAGAAAAACTGTAAAAATGTTACTTTTGTTTTTTTCGGTGGACAATAATTTTAGAACAGAGGGAGTAATTTACTCTATTGTAAGCTTTTATTCTATGTAAGTTATATAAGTTGTATTTTTTAATAAAAATATTTGATATATTAACTGTTAACTATAAAATTAAAATATAAAATGAGTTAAAATAACATATTTAAATAAATTATAATATGATTGTAAGGTATATAAGTAATTTTCAGATTTAACCGTTTTTGACAATTAAAAAACTTTATAAATCAGCTTTTTATTTAAAAGTTATTTGTTTAAAATACGTAAAAAGTTAATAGCTTTAAAACTATTGTTGTAGAGTTATTAAATTATTTTTTAACAAAAAAACTACTCCCCCGTCCCATTAATAGTCTAGATTACTAATTTTGGACGTCTCAAATTGATAGTCCAGTTAAAAAATGAATAAGAAATATAGATTAAGTTTACCATATCATCCTCACTTGAGGGTATTATTATAAACAATAAATAAGTTATAAATTAATTGGACATCCATTGAACATCTAAAATACACATCCATTGAACATCTAAGATACACATCCATTGAACATTTAAGGTACAACCATATCAGACTGACTCATCGTTTAACATTTAAGGTACGACCATAACATACCGACTCATCCATTGAACATCTAAGGTACTGTTAGTTTGTGGACCTAATTTAAATAGTCGTGTGTTAGGATCGAACTCGAGACTATGGGATTGCACACAAACGTTTAGAGCTATTTTATTATTTAATTATGTTTTTATTAAACGTAGTTAAATAGTTAACGAATGTTAATAACCGTGAATAACGACCGTTAAGTATTTAATGGAAAATGACTAACGGGCATTAACTAGTAAAAGTGGAAACAAAATATTGTGTCCCAAAACTATTTTGGTAGCATAATAGGCCGCCCCTTTTGAGGGGACATTTATGTGTTTGTGGTGTAAGTTTTGGTTTTAAGACAAACAATATATTCTCTATGTTTAGTTTTGTCTCCTAACCCTAGGCTTACATCCACTATAAATACCAAGGGTTTTTCATTGTTTTCTTTGCTTATTCAAGTGAAAGAAATCATACCCAAACCCTTGCTAGCCATGCTCGGCGAATCCCTTCTCTAGGGCTGATTTGGTTTTGAGTTTTCCACTTCTACGACACGGTTCTGATCGTGTGACCTAGCTTGTCAAGTAGCTTGTTCGAGACGTGTGTATAGGAACATAGATTCAACCTTTGTTAGGTTGATCATGGATTGGTGTTTTGCATTCTATTTATTGGAAGCATTGCAAGGTACATTCCCGTTTAATTTTATGTTCAATTAATTATATGCATGTTATGATTATATGATCCGTAATCGCTTCCGCATGTTCTATGATGTTTATATGTTTTGTTTATCAAAATAAATGTTATGTTAGATCTAACAAATAAACAGTGGCATCAAGAGCCGTTTTAACATTGCAATAATTATTGAACACCCAATGATCTTAATAATTGTATTGTTAAAATATGAGTTTAATAATTGTATTGTAAGCACAAATTTACAATAATTAATTTAACACACGAGTTTAATATCGAACACCCAATGATATTAATAATTGTGTTTAACTAATTTTGTTTGAAATGTTGTAAACAATGGGTATATTTTCAAGGAAAAAAATAATATTAATTTGACTAAATAACTATATAAAAACAATTGATTTGTTAAGAAGTTTAAATGAGACCTATTATTGAATGTATCTAGTGTTTTAAATTATAATTAGTATCCTTATCCGCTAGAGTGTTCCATCTCGATATTTCATCTTGGCTGAGCGTGTTGGGTTTACGAATTAAAGGCCCTCGCTCCCCAAATGATTATAGAATGGCGTCTACGAATAATGGCTACTAAATACATAATTCTAGCACTCTATAATTCTTTAATGTGGTCATTTAATCTTCAAGAAAATGAACTATAAATTTTTTTTTTATAAAAGTTATGCTATGGAGTTGTATGCATGCTTCTCCATACATAATCTTTGATTTGACACATCAAATAATACCCACAATTTAAGTTACAATTTAAGTTGAATGCCATCTAATTGAGAACACTTGAAATTGTAATTTTAGTCAAGTGAGAGCCTTGAATTAAGATTGTGATGTAAAGAAAACTATTCATATGAGTGAGATCTCGATGAAAGCTTTAAGTTCATCAGATTAGAAGACTTAATTGAGTTAGTTAGTGAGATCTAGAAACTCAAGGCATTAGAAAGGGACTAAACATGTTTACAAGCAATGTTTTAACTTGCAATGTAAGTCCTTTAAATATACTAGAATTGCAAAAGAGTTTGTCAATTAAATTGTTCGACAAGTTGTCATGCTGAATACATTTATTACTAGCAGATCAACTGATGTAGTAAATTTATGTCACCATGGGTACTAGTTATCAAGGAAAATACTATGGTTAATTTTTTAACTTGGGTAATTTTATTTTCTTGAAAGTATTTATTATCGAAAATACTAAGATAGAATTTTATACATTCTTTTAAATGTATTAATGCAACATTAAACCATAAACATGGTTTATTCAAATAATTGTAAATTGATCTACAACCGTAAAGGTGTAAGGATAGAGTCAATCTTTACAATAAATGATAAACCTCATTTCTTTTCCAAAGAAGAAGAATTCAAATCAATCCTAGTCCTTTTCCATGGTTGAAGAAGGAATAATAGGAATATTAGAAAAGTCTAATTCTAAATGCATAACTCATAGCAAACTTTAATAGTTAAGAAATTTGCATATTTTTGAGTTATTAAATTAGAGATAAGACTTTTTACCGCAAAATGGTGAAAGACAAACTAGCAATGTTTTTCTATTAGTTGTGCAAAAACCATAGATAGGCGTCACATACCATTATGGGATGGTAGACCTATTAAGGAAGAAATTGCATGCCAAAATTTTTTTTCAAGTTTAAAAGCATTTGATGGATAAGTCATCATTTACGAAGGAGTATACACTCTTTAACACTATAGTAATTGTTACGAAGGTGTTGTTCAAAAGTGTAAGAAAGTAAACAACACATAAATATATCTCACATGATTTGAAACCCTTACAGTTGTCAAATTCGGTGGGAGTATTATGTTGTTATACTATAGACTATTATAACCTTCTCTGATTTTGTGGGAGTTACAAGTTTATTCGCTTGGCAATTACCCATATGATCCCTAGAGTGTATCTAGATTTACTTTCGAATGTTTTACACTTATGTTTCCACGGATAGTCATAAACTGATTCTTGATAATTAAGTGGTTCTACATCTACTCGAAATGATAAATATATAATGACACAATCATATTTATAACAAACAAACGTTAGATGTGATGTTTATCTACTATATGAGATCGTTCCATGCACAAGTGGGAGAATTATACATTGTGTGCAAGAAACAACTCATAAAGATATGATGATTCTCTTGACTTCAAAGTAAGAGACTAACAATTTGATATATATATTAGATGGAAGTTAGAACTTGTGTCATTGTGATAATAAAGATTATGATAACGTATACATATCATTCAAATTAAGAAACACTTGTAGTTTGGATTTAGTCATATGAGAGCTTGGACTAAATTGCAATCACAAGGGTAAAACATCCACATGTCGTGAGATCGGCCGTGGATTATTTTGCAGTTTTTAAGTTGGATAATTCCCTTGAATGATATTAAATACATAAAGTAATCTTATACTACTAAGAGAAATATTTATGTAGCATCGGAATTACATAAACAGACTAGTAGTTAATTAACTTGAAAAGACTAATGAAACCTTGAAGTGATTATGATATAAAGCATGCAAAATGGTTTGGAAACTATTATACCATTAACTTATATTAGTTGGTAAATAGGAAAACCTAAAGATATATATTTATCTTAAATATTGTTAGATTAATCTACAATATTAATCAGATAAAATACTTCGAATGTATTTTGGAAGTTTAAAGTTAGGTAAATCGAACTTTCAATATATTGATTGATTCGAGATAAATATATCTTCTTTCTTCCAAATGTTTTCAAGGTTAGAAAGTTGAGTAGGACTCAGATTAAGAAGATTAATTAAGATATCATTATATATGGAATGTGATGAATCACATTATATCTTGAATTGAATTTCAGAATTTGATTGAACTACTTAAGAAGTGGGTTATTAACAAACTAAATGAATTGTCGTTGTACTTGTAGTATCCCAAAAGATAACTTTGAAATGTTGATTTATTTTGCTAAGTATTTAAAGGTTAAATTTTAATTACTAAAAGCAAGTGGGAGTTTTGATCTTGGAAAGATAAAATTACAAGGTACATGATCTTCTAAGATACACTAGTAATTATCATGAGGTAGGCATGTAATGCTACTACTCTTGATGAAAGTCATGATCTGCAAGGATATCTCAGATATGCTATTAATATGCTGAGAATTATGAGTTACATAATATAATTATGTTTTGTTACCAAATGAAGAATTGGGTAAAATTACTCATACTATGAATGACATAGATGCTGTCCAAATAAGATAATCAATCTTGATAATTTGGTTTATCTTGATAGTTTGACTAGAAAGTAAAGATGAGTTTCTACAAAGAGAAAGTAACCTTAGAGGTTTTAATCTTTGTGTTTGAAATCATATGGACAAAGTTGTACACATATTTAATGTATGTAATTTTGGCTAGATAATAAATCACGCTTAAGCAATTAAATGTGACTGAATATTCTTTCCTAAAACACATTAATTATATAAAGATTATGATTGTCATACTATTTGAAAATTGAATTTATATGAACTCTCTCTTGAATGATTACTTAAGCGAGGACGATAAGTAATCAAAAGAAGTTTATTAATTCAAATAAATATTTGGAGTGTACTAAGTGCAATTATCCATGAGTGGATAAATGTGTGCATCTAAGAGATTATTCTTATGTTTTATTTTGAAAATCAATGTTAAGATTTGAAATTGAAGTAAGGTAATTCCTAATTATTCTTGGAAGCTAGTGGGAGTATTATGATTATTTTCTTAAATTGTATATGATAAGAAAGTAAGTTTCATTCAAAATAAATGCCAATTTTGGTTTAGCATTGGGATGAAATTTCAATTTAAAGGTTTAAAAAATAAGATATACATAACCTTGAACATAAATGTTTGTTTGTGCGGTAAAAGAATCTAACACGACATGATATGCCATGAGGTAGACCCTAATATGGATATGTAGGACTTGAAGAAGTCTAAATCTGGTTCCTAGATTTTATGTACTTCAAGTTCATGTTGTATTTAGTCATGCCTTAATTGGATGATGATTTGACTACATTAATATCTAGTTGAAAGTTATTAAATAACTTGAGTAATGTATATTCTAAAAGAATATGTTTGGATATAGAATGACATCCTCAATCTTGGATAGGCTTCCACATTCTATCAATGAAAAATTTGTCAATGGTTGTGTAAATTATCATAGCCAACAAACTTGGTAGTTTGGGTGGTGTCAAACATTACATAATAGATATTATAGTTTACGAACTATATCTTTGTTGACAAGTTATCAAACTTGAAAAGATATAATTGAGGTAACACTTAATATTAATCATGGTATTCTTGAAGATGACGTATTGATTAAACTTGCATTATACAATAAAGAAATAGAATACTTTAAACTTCAAATGTATTTTGGAAGTTTTAAATTGGTGATCTGGGATGTCTCACAATTTATGAATATTATGTGGCAATATCAAATCTATTTGAATGCACATAAACAAGAACTTCAAATTATTGAATTCTTGAAATAAGTATTCTCAAAATTCCATAGGGCAAGTTAGTTGATTTAAGCTTTGCCAAACAAGTATGAAGGTCATTACTTAAAGGCATTATGCATCAACTAAACGTTCATACATTGATCTATTTAGTATTTGGATAAGGGATGTTAAACGATTATTATAATGAATTAAATTATTGAGTAAGTTTGTTTTCATTTATAATATATTGTGTCATGTATTTACATGTTTAATCCATGAATATTAATTTATTCTAAATTGTCCGTTGTCGATTAATAATATGGGAATATTATTAAATTAAGACAAATCTAAAGTTTGGTGGGAGTATGACTTGAAAGTATACTTGATATGATTACATACCAAATTTAGATGATTCGATGAATCGAGATATAAGACTGATCCCAACTTATATGATATTACTTTATGGATCTTTGTCATTGAGTTTATCATAAGTAGTTATCTTTCGACCTGAGATACCAAGAACATTTTGGATCTAGTGCATTTTTGTGAATAAACCTAACGCTATTTTGTAACTGGTAGCTATACGGATTTGATTTCAGAAGTGTTGCAAAATTCATGATTTTCGCTTGTAGTCAATATGGTATTTGTTTCCTTCAATATTTTGTTGGAGTATTAATACAGCTGGACCCTTCGTGGGATTAATTAAAGATGTATGTGTGGCGGCACCCAAATTGATGTTTAGTAATCTTTATTAATCAATGAACGAAAAGCAATTGTTAATTAAGGAATGACCGAGATCCATATCCTTATTAACATGTATTAAAAAACGAAAGGATAATAATAATGATGTTTAATCATTAAAAGGTTTTTCCAAGAGACCTTACTCGAGATCGTACTAGAGGCATCGACGTATAGCTAGACGCTAATCGACGTGATCACGATATTTGAAATAGTCCATGTGGGAGCTGTTAGTTTGTGGATGTAATTTAAATAGCCGTGTGTTAGGATCAAACTCGAGACTATGGGATTACACACAAACGTTTAGAGCTATTTTATTATATAATTATGTTTTTATTAAACGTAGTTAGATAGTTAACGGGTGTTAATAACCATGAATAACGACCGTTAAGTATTTAATGGAAAATGACTAACGGGCATTAACTAGTAAAAGTGGAAACAAAATATTGTGTCCCAAAACTATTTTGGGAGCATAATATGCCACCCTTTTTGAGGGGACATTTATGTGTTTGTGGTGTAAGTTTTGGTTTTAAGACAAACAATATATTCTCTATGTTTAGTTTTGTCTCCTAACCCTAGGCTTACATCCACTATAAATACAAAGGGTTTTTCATTGTTTTCTTTGCTCATTCAAGTGAAAGAAATCATACCCAAACCCTTGCTAGCTATGCTCGGCCGAATCCCTTCTCTAGGGCTGATTCGGTTTTGAGTTTTCCACTTGTACGACACGGTTCTGATCGTGTGACCTAGCTTGTCAAGTAGCTTGTTCGAGACGTGTGTACAGGAACATAGATTCAACCTTTGTTAGGTTGATCTTGGATTGGTGTTTTGCATTCTATTTATTGGAAGCATTGCAAGGTACATTCCCGTTTAATTGTATGTTCAATTAATTATACGCATGTTATTATAATATGATCCGTAATCGCTTCCGCATGTGCTATGATGTTTATATGTTTTGTTTATCCACTACTACAAAAAAGCCCTTAGAGACCCCCCTAATGAGACTGGTTACATGAAAACAAGTGTCTATGACCTAAAAATGGTGGGAAGGGAATAAATAGAAACTTGTTTTCTTAAAAGAACCAGTCTCTATAAGGTGAATTCTAAAGAGACTAGTTTTGTAGGCTGCAACCACTCCTTTTATACACTTAAAGACACTAGTTTTTACGTAACAACCTGTCTTTATGTGTTAATGTTAAAGACACCATTTTATATCAAAAAACTAGTGTTTTTAGACATTTAAAAACACTGTTTTTTTTAACAACCAGTCTTTTTTATGTAAATAAATTTTGTGCTTAATTTTTTTTAACTTACAATCATAAGGACTGAACGGTATATACTTGTTTTTATAACATATTACGTTTTTAGTCTTTATAAACTTTATATGTGATTAACTTATAAGGACCATTAAATAAATAAAAAATTAAGAATCATAACTTGTGTAAAACTTATATATACCGGTCGTCATATGTACGTACTATATATATATAAATATATATATATATATATATATATATATATATATATATATATATATATATATATATATATATATATATATATATATATATATATATATATATATATATATATATATATATCATATACGGGTTATTATTTAACTGCATATCAAAACGAAAACCTAACACATAACAGAACTAGTCGCTAGTCGATTTCTTGATGTAAGTATCTGTTCTTCATTATTTAGTTGCATATATCCAGTTTGATTACATATATGTTCTTCATTGTTATTATTCTAGCTGTTGTAAGTCTTTGTGTGCTTCACTTTTTTGATGCCATTATAATTAACACATACAGTTACAAAATTGAATATCTTTTACCCAGATATTCATTCATTCATAGTATATTACATAATATAGAAGTCCAGTCTAAACCCTTTATAAAGGGTGTAAAATAGATAAAATTACAACTACATATGTTGCAATTACCTGCACCTAATTAACTAAGATATATCTAAACCCTTTATAAAGGGTGTAAAAAATATTAGGTTACAACTACCTATGTTGCAAGCTGCTGCACCTAACTATATATACAATCACTGTTTTGGTTCACTGTTTTGATCGTACCGAATAACGTGTCAAGGATAACAGATAAGAACAATAAACGATTCTTAATCTTGCATCTTTCGTTTACCCTTGTTAAGCTGGTGCTTGTTAGCATTGACATCAATGGGTTTGATACATGGTAACCCAATAATGCAATGCCTGACTGGTGGACGTATCTTGACAACGTTTTTCTTTTTTGATGCACTGGAACTGCATGTTCTTCTAGTTTTTTTGGGAGTCCATGTCTCCTCATCAGAATCCTCGTCCTCGTCCACGTCTTGTTCATCTTTATCTTGTTCATCTGCATCTTGTTCATCTTCATCTTCACAATGTCAAAAGTATGCAGGTTTAGCAATACAGATTACAACAACAAACACAACATATCCAAAGACTCTTTTAATTGCCTGATAATTAAATCTAAAACTCAAAGTAAATGATTTTTGCAAATAGCAATTAAATCAAAGATTATGATGATTTAATAATAGAAAACTTACTTGGACCTATTTCCCCTGAACACAAAGTTTTACTAACCAGTTTTACGAATGTTAGTGTTTATAGAATGAATTCTTTCCAAAAGAAGAAGAAATGGTAATTTTGAATACATTTTGAATCTAATAAACAATTTCAAATACACAAACTTTGCCGAGAACAATATGATGTGCAAAGTGAATTAACTTTTATTACAATGGACATCATGTTGTTTCGGGAAAGTTTGTGTGTCTGAAATGATTTATTAGAGTAAAAAATAATTCAAAATAACCATTTCCCTTCCTTTGGAAAGCTTTCAAGCTATAAACATTAACAATATGTGATTGAAAGTTTAAGAGAGATGTATGTCTTTATATACAGATAATATACATTGAGTTTTGAATTTTTTTGAAATATGTAATAAAACATAAGATAAGAAAAGAAAAGATAGGATGTTTTTTTCTTGAAATGTGTGATACATAGTATTATATTATGAAATAAATGTTCTGATATGATAACACACTACCACATGTACAAGTATCGGGTCGACCCGTTTGACAGCCCTACTTGCATACATAAATTAAGCTATCTAATAAACATATATTGAAAACTAAGTTGAAACAGATTTAGTATTTTACAAAAGAAGGTCGGAAAAGTTGCTGATTACATACCTGGTTTAAAGGAACCTTTATAATTGAATTTTTTTGGAATATTGAATTTATTTGAAACATCATAATCTATTTGTATCCACTTTGAAAGTGGCCAAAAAAGTTGTTCTAACCACCCGTACTTGTCCTTAATGTATTCCCAAACTTCATCCCTGAGTTTTTCCGATCCAGGAACAGGTTCTACAAAACCAAAATATAATAGTTAGTCCTTTTCATTTGATATTTAGCAAATACAAGCTACCAACTACAAGATATCAAATCAGCTACCTTGGATATAGATTATTGGAGCATAAAAGGTTTTTGTTGAAGAGTTAGTGCCATCGTCTCCAAATTCAGCGAACATACCATCAGTAAATTCATCCAACAATTTTTGAGTCCAATTCTTATTTGGTTTACCATACTTGGCGACACCTCACTTCCACATTTGATCAGTCACTAGTCGCACTTTTTTTTTCATAGTGTGTGGTTCCTACACTAACAAAAACACTCGCTTAATAAAGGTACTAAAATATGTAAACTACAAAAAAGGCTAAAAATGAAAATATAATTTGATGATTACATACCTTGCTTATAGAATCGTGGAAAAGAAAATGTATTCGAAACGTCAACATCCATAACTCTCCAAGTTTGTGGACTTTTTCTACAATGTCAACATCAATCCAGTTAGTAACAAATTAAGTGAAGGTGAGCTTTCATTCAATGATTCTGAAGTTTCACTTTTGCTAGAATAGGTTTCATACTCAAAATAGTGTTATAAAATTCTGGTATTGATGTTAAAATTGTGTTTGGATAGGCTGTTAATGGATGTTGTATAAGCTTATAAGCCCAAACCAAGTGTTTGACTAGGCTTATATAAGCCATAAATGGCTTATATAAACCCATTAGCTTATATAAGGTGTAACACCCCCAAATTTGTACAATTCAATACAGCGAAAGACTCGTTGGTGTTACGGGATAGCACATTACTCGCATCATAGACAACGCATAAAAATCACGTCGTTTATTAATAAAGCATTTCCATTCATAAATATCAAAGATACATAGGTCCCAAGTCATAATCATTTCATACAATTTTACAAAATATTTGAATAGAAATTGTTATTTAAGTGTGAGCCATGAATTCTTGTTGTCTTCCTAAGAATTACCTTCAAGTACCTGAGATAAAACATGTAAAAATAAAAGGTCAGCGATAACGCCGAGTGAATTCATAGAGTTTAATAAAATCCATCAATTTAACATAAGTATAAAATTATTACCGAAAATCATTTTGTACAATTCATTGTAATAGGCCATAAAATAGCCAAAGTCATTTTATACAAATCTTTATCAAAATCATAATATAGGCTTTCGCCTTCAAAATCATTATACGAACCAATGTCGTAAAAATATCATACAATACGTTTTATAACCTTGTATGGAGTTAAAAAAAACCGTTATATGATTATGGTTATGAAAACCAAAACATGAACATAATATCAATAGTATGACCCCATATTGCTAGTCAGGCAATATATCGTAATTCGGTGCATATAGTAGTATTTCGTTACTTGGATTATTATAAGCCGCATGACATTGTTACCTTACTACAACAAACAACGGGTAGCTAGCCCGAAACTCAATTTGCCCATCTAAATTAGCGTGTCGTCACAAAGGTCACGCTATGGAAATCTTCTCATACATAAATTTGCTTACCAATCAATGTGGCACGACGAGGATCAACCGTCAAGGCGCGAACTGGGGTGATCGTCCCCAAATAGTACTATTATATGCATAAGCGTCTACCAAATCCCGATAATTCAAAATTCATGCTAATGGGACTTTTAGTGACATAACCTAACTTTAATAATCCATTCTATTTCATCTATCGGGTCATTTAATCTTTCATCGGGTCATACAATCATTCGGGTCCAAATCAATAAACAAACAATTGGGACAACTAGTGTCCTATTTCATAAAAACTAACATGTTATCTCCCTCGCGGGTTTATCAAATATTTCATAAAAACATTTAAAAAGAGTGCGAGGCTATGAACTCACGTTGATGTGGAAAGGCGGGATATCGGCAATTCGGATGTACGGTACGTGCTTCAATCACGGAAACCTAGACAAATAATACTCGTCTTAGACTCATGTCCAATGACTATATAAAACTAATAATTATGTATACATATGATGATTTTATATATATATGATGATCAAGTGGGTTTATATGTTCTCATTCACTCATTTTTGTGTTATGTGTTGATAACTTTTATACTAGTTTACTAGTTTTACCTATTTACATATTTTAAGTCCAATAAACGTATTATAAGTTCTTTAATTTGTATTAATATATTTTATACTTGTATTATCAGTATTTACACTTTACATGTTGGGCCCAAATAGGTTAATCCCAATAAATAAGTTTATAAGTGTTTTAGTCCATGTTGTTGTATTATTAGTCCAATAACGTTAACTTAGCCCGTTAATGTCCGTATGTTATATAGTTCGGGTTTTTTCGGTTTTTACTTGTATTAGATACTTATATATCAGTATATGACTTTTAAAAACTTTACATTAGACGGGTTTGATCGTCTAAGTTTTAATTGGCGAAAAACGTGAATTTTACGGTAATAGCCGAAAAAGTCGTAAAAACCATGTTTATAGTTTTATAACTTATAAAACTTATCAAACTACTATTTTTATAAAATGTCTATTTATTTATCCTTATACATATTTATTTAAATGTAATATATAAGTTAGTGGGTTTTAATTCACATTTTATACTATTTTTATTTGAGTGCTTATATAATACTATTATACTTTAATTTCCCAAAATCTGATTTTTTATTTTCATGTTCACCAAAACAGCCATATCTAGAGTTCTATATGGAGATAGAAGCTCAAATGTTTATGACATAAACTACATGATATGTGCTCCATTTAACTCTACTATAGCTACTGTTGAATCAGCCTCTAAGTATTTTCTAAAAATCGCCCAAAACAGTGAACTCAGATTTGTACTCTAAACTTGTTTTGATCATATCTCACTCATTATAATGATTCCATTGCCTGACCAACTCTCACATGTGTATGACATCTTATACTTACTGTATATTGATTCCACTTTGTCATTTTATCATTTAACTTGTGGTTAGGTACTGTTTTTATACAGCCTACCATTTAAGCAAGATTTAACAATTTTTACATGTAGTTTGTCCATCTTTTTAATCATATTTATCAACACCAAATCCCCACACAATATTTTTATCATCATATATCATCATACATATATACATTTAAGAAGAAAATACATGATTACATAATCAAAATAACAAAGGATGGGGAGGACAATCTTTATACCACCATGATGATGTAGGTTGTGATCAAGACATGGATTTTGATGGAGAAACTTTTGATAAACCAAGACCACCTTCAAGACCACCATTCTTCAAGAACTCCTTGTGGAAAATCAGCCCCAAGACTCCATAGAAACTCCTCATTGGATGTTATAACTTGCACCAATATTCATCTCTTTGAATGGAGATTAACATATGTTAATTATAACAAATGTTTGTGGTTAAAATTTGATCAAATGGGGTGGATGGTGATGGAGTGGGATGGTATTATTGAGAGAGATGAGAGAAAGATGAAGTTGTTTGCATGTTGAATAATTGAAGGAATGGTTTAGTTGCTAGTTTTGTGGTAAGTGTAAGCTTCAATGTGAAGCTAAGTTACAAGTGTAACTTAGTATTGTGTAAGTTTGACACCTTAGGGTGTTGTGTTGCTTACTCTTGCCGTCCAAGAGTGGGGGTGGGGCAAGATTTATCTTGTCTCATCCCCATTTAAATACGGGTACTCCTCGATTTGCGTGCCCTCGGGTCGTTTTACGAAAAACGTTTTTATAAATTATGAATCAACGACACAAAACAAATCTAATAAAAATTGTCTCATAAAAAACGGAGTTCGAAAACGTAAATACGTAATCCTAAGGTTTCCGGTAGTCGTAAAGGACGTTAAATTAAAATCGTAAGTCCTAATCTCTTCTCGTAAATTTGTGAGTTTATGAACCAACACAAATTTAAAATACCAAAATAATATTTACGGATAAATTTATTTTCTGAAATGTCGGATTGTCACCAAAGACGGTGTATGTAAACGTAAGCACGTAACGTAGAATCCTACGGTTTAGACGTAGTCGATGCTACTTCAAGACGTAAATCCAAATTTCTTCCCAAAAATAAGTGAGTTCATAAAATAATATTTTCAAATAAATATTGAGAATAAAATATCAACCATAAATTGACGGATTGTCACATAAGGCTTATAAGCTTATTAGCTTAAATAAGGCTTATAAGCTTACTAGCTTATATAAGCTTATAAGCCCAAACCAATTGTTTGACTAGGCTTATATAAGTCATAATTGGCTTATATAAACCCATTATATAAGCTAAAACAAATCCCCCCAAACTCAAATGGGGGATTATGAAACGTAAGCAATGACCACGTCCACATATCACCACGCAGAATCTTTCTGTTTGGGTCATTACGTAATCAATTTCCGACTAATAATTTAACATACATATCAAATATAAACAGTGTAATTGTGATAGCTTGATAGTCGTTGAGTGTTATAGAAGCTTTGATCTTAATCTACTTGTATTCAGTTGAGTAATTACATCAGTTTTAAGTCATTTAGATCATATTGTGGTTAAGTGTGTTGGCAATATTTATTTCAGCTCAAATACCTTTCATTTCACATTATAAACAAGTCTTGATAGAAGTCTTAACTTGTTTCACACTTGAGATCAGATGTCATTTGAAAAAGTCTTTCATAGCTGTTTTAAGTGGTGTTTGGATTTGAATAGCATTAGTGATTCAAGTTTTTTAAATCTTGTTTTAATTACTCATTCACACTTAGTATACTTGTGTCATCATTTTGGTTCAGTTTTGTGGTCAAAATTTCAGTCAAAAAGGCAATTGGTCTTAAATTAGTATAGTTCAAGTTTCTTCATTTGCTTATCAGTCAAACTAGCCAAATTTAATTTAATGGCATTACTAAATTTCTTGATCATTTTGATTGAAACCTGTTTCTACTAGTAGTCTAACATCCAAAGAACTAGTGTGTAAAAGGAAATTATACAGTATTCATTTTCCAGTAAGAAATTGGCTTTTTAATAAGCACAAGAGCAATTGCAAGTTTCTGTAAACAAGTCAATACTGTTTTCTCATATCTCAATTTCCTCTTCATAAACTAGCCATTTTTCTCTCACAAGTCTTGTTACCAACATGTCTTGAGTAAGTTTTGAGATTTTCAGCTTTTTCAAAAAGTTGGTCAACGTTTGGTCAAATAAGCTCATTTCAGCTTAATTTCATATTCTAGCTTAACTAGTGAACCATTTTCAATTTGGAAAGACATTCCATACTTCTTGTCATCTTATTAATCATAGGGGACTTAGCATTTTTTTTCTCATGTTCTAATTTTTATTTGTCAACCTTTGTTTTTATATTAACGTAGTAAAAATTATTAGTCAATGCAAATATTATTAGGAGTTCCATAAATTATTTCTTGTTTTAATTCGTGTCTTAAATTCCTGTTTTGTATTTTACATTTTATTGAAAAAAAATTGTTCAAGATCATTTTTTCAAATTTCTTTTGACACCTTTACAGGCATAAGCTGATCATAGCAACCTGATTTTGACACAATCAAGTTGCTGTGAGGCTTGTGTTTTAAAGTTACTTTCATTGCGTGTTGGTTTATGAGAATCTGGCTCCAGAGTATTTTTTAGAAAAATCTGTTGGTTTTATTTTTTATTCTAATTATGTCTATGAGCTTATGAGTTGTTTATTTGACATCTAAGCAGCTCATAAGCCCATTGTTGAAAGTATTTGGTTTATTGGTGGTGTGTTCCAAAACAGGAAACAAAACCAAGACCTACAAAGGACTTTTGTAGTCCTTCCTTTTCATTAAGCTCCAAACCACAGGGTAGCTTGCACTTTAGTACATAAGCTCAAACCAAGGGGTGGTTCTAAGCCTGAACCCATTTTTTTGTTTTTTTGCAAAATATAATATGCTTATGAGAAACCTGTTGGTGACTGCCATGTTCATAGTATAGACTTGCTTATCTTTGCTATATTTGATGTTTCATGATTACTTGTTCTGGTTCTTATTATAAATTTGAGTTTCTTGTTTGATTTTGCAATTTGTCATTTACATAAGGAGTGTTTCATGATTACTCAAAGGGGACGCAAAAGCCTATGTTCTAATAACTCAGAATGTGCTGAAATTAACACCACCTAATAACCTAATAAGCCCAAATATAAGCCGAAATTAAGACCATCTAATAACCCCACATATAAGCCAAAACAAACAACCCTTTATATAATCATAAATCCAAAAATAAACCGGAAAATGGGGTAAAACTTACCAAACATTAGTGCCGATTTGTGAAAGATCGAATTAGGTTGATATGTGTGTGAAATGATCCAGTGTGTGTTTGATTGAAATGATCGGTGTTAGTGTGTGTTTTGTGTGTGTGAAATGATCGGTGTTAGGTGCTAAATGTTTGTGTGTGTTTGACTGAGTGGTGTTTTTATATAAAAAAGAATTTTTTTTACAAAAAGTCTTGGCCAGGACTCGAACCTGAGCCGTTTACACCACACACCAACACCTTAACCAACTGCCCTAGGGTCTTTGACTGGTAAACATTTGCACAATTTATTATTTAAGGGGTGTTGTGGTATTGCTTATTAATTCAATTCGAAGCTTAGTAAGCTGATTTCAACTTATTAAGTTTGATTTTATTTAGCTTTTCATTTTCCTTTGTTATTCAAGTAGTTTAGGACTTTTTGCTTTTAAAAATTTATTTTTCACGTTTTTTATTAATTTTTTATTATTATTTAAATTCCCGGTTTTTAGAAAATAGTTTAAAAATAGTTAACATTAGTCTAAAATTTTATAAAAATTATTTTTAGGTTTCATTTAATTTTTTTAGGTTTATAATAGAAAAAAATTTCCATTTTGGCTTATTTCTAATTTTATTTAATTTTTGATTTTTTATTAACTTTAAAAATTAATATAAAATTATTAAAGTCTTTGGACAATTTCGTTTACAATTTTGTCTTATTTGCATTTTTCTTAGTTTAACACCACCTAATAACCCCACATATATTATTATTATTAATTATTAATTTTAATAATAATATTACTATTATTTTTATTAATTATTAATATTATTATTAATTATTAATATTAATAATACATCTAACTTCATTATTTTTTTTATATATAACACATCTAGCTTCATTATTTTTTCAGATGGATCGTGACGAATGGATGTATAATGTAGAGCGGTATTCTTCAGAATATTTGAAAGGATTGGCTGAATTTATGAAATGTGCTGAGGATCATCGAGAAAGTAAGAGAGAAACAAATATTTCTTGTCCGTGTAAAGTGTGTAGAAATAATGTGTCCATTGATGCGCCTAACATTATTAGACGCCATTTTATTGAAAACGGCTTTGGCCCAAACTATACTTGTTGGCATCTTCATGGTAAGACACAAGAGCAGCGGGTTTGTGACAATCCGTCAATTTATGGTTGATATTTTATTCTCGAATATTATTTAAAAAATTATTTTAATGTTACAATATGAACTCACTTATTTTTGGGAAGAAATTTGGATTTACGTCTTGGAGTAGCATCGACTACGTCTAAACCGGAGGATTCAACGTTACGTGCTTACGTTTACATACACCGTCTTTGGTGACAGTCCGACATTTCAAAAAAAAGAAAAAAAAGATTTGTCCATGAATATTATTTTGGAGTTTTAAATTTGTGTTGGTTCATAAACTCACAAATTTACGAGAAGAGACTAGGACTTACGATTTTATTTTAACGTCCTTTACTACTAAACCGGAAACCTTAGGATTACGTATTTACGTTTTCGAACTCCGTTTTTGATGAGACAATTTTTATTAGATTCGTTTTGTGCCGTTGATTCATAATTTATAAAAACTTTTTTCGTAAAACGACCCGAGGGCACGCAAATCGAGGAAACTAGAATTGAGGAATACCTGTAAACTAGTGAGATGGGACAAAATACATTGTCCCACCCCACTAGCACACATGGGGCGGCCAAAAACTCACCAACACCCTTAGGTGTCAAGCCTTAAGCTAACTTTATTACACTTGTCTAGTTAGCTTCACAAGTAAGCCACTTTCCATCCAAAACTAGCAACTAGTTTCATTTCTTCCATTTACAACATGCAAAACCATCTCAATTTCCTCTCTACTCTCTAAAGATGCCGTCCCATTTCTCACCACAAACCACCATCACTTGATCAAAATCAACCACAAAATCTCATGTTATTCATATACATGTTGATGCCCTTTTGAAGCCCTATTGATTGGTGCAAGTTATAACATCCAAGGAGGAGTTTCCATGAAGTGTTAGGGCTGATTTTCCACAAGGAGTACATGAAGCATGGTGGTCTTGAAGATGGTCATGGTTATTCATAAGTTTCTCCATCAAAAACCATGTCCAAATCACAACCTACATCAACTTGGTGGTATAAAGATTGTCCTCCTCATCCTCTTGTTATTTTATTATGTAAACATGTATTTTACTTCCTATTGTATATGTATATGATGATTATATGATGATAAAAATGTTATGTGGGGATTTGGTGTTGATAAATATGATTAAAAAGGTGAAAAACCATAAGAAACAAGGTTAAAATCTTGGTTAAAAGTGATGGCAGTATAAAACAGTAAAGAAATAGATCATGGACTGATAAAATGATGAAGTAGAATCTATTTACAGTAAGCTATATGTCTTGTACACATGTGAGAGTTGGCCATGCAATGGAATCATTGTAATGAGTGAGATATGATCAAAACAAGTTTAGGGTACAAATCTGAGTTC
This sequence comes from Glebionis coronaria, assembly GCA_025667525.1. Lineage (NCBI taxonomy): Eukaryota > Viridiplantae > Streptophyta > Magnoliopsida > Asterales > Asteraceae > Glebionis > Glebionis coronaria. The sequence continues at coordinate 9,414,427 of CM046881.1, read as the reverse complement.
ACTGTTTTTGACGATTTTTAGAAAATACTTAGAAGATTATTCAACAGTAGCTATAGAAGAGTTAAATGTAGCACATATTATGTAGTTTATGTGATAAAAATTTGAGCTTCTATCTCCATATAGAACTCAAGATATGGCAGTTTTGGTGAAAGTGAAGATAAAAATCAGATTTTTGAAAAATAAAGTATAATACTATTATATAAGCACTCAAAATTATATTGTATAAAATGTGAAGTTAAAACCCAATAATGGTAACTTGTTAAGTTTTATAAGTTATAAAACTATAAACATGATTTTTACGACTTTTTCGGCTAATACCGTAAAATTAACGTTTTTGTTAAATAAAACTTAGATGGTTGGGCCCGTCTAATGAAAACTTTATAAAACTTATATACTGATATATAGACATATATAACAAGTAAAAACCGATAAAACCCGAACTATAGGACATACGGACGTTAACGGACTAAATTAACGTTATTGGACTAATAATACAACAAAAATGGACTAAAACACTTATAAACTTATTATTGGGCTTAACCCATTTGGGCCCAACTTATAAAGTATAGATACTGATAATATAGGTATAAAAGTGATTAAAACAAGTTAAAGAACTTATAATAAGCTTATTGGACTTAAAACGTGTAAATAGGTAAAACTAGTAAACTAGTATAAACGTTACCGACACATAACACTAAAATGAGTAAAAGGGAATATGTAAACCCACTTGATCATCATATATATATAATCATCATATGTATACATAATTGTTATTTTTATAAAGTCATTGGACAAGAGTCTAAGACAAGTATTATTTGTCTAGGTGTCCGTGATTGAAGCGCGTACCGTACGTCCGAATTGCTGATAACCCGCCTTCCCACATCAACGTGAGTTCATAGCCTCACACTCTTTTAAATGTTTTTAGAAATGTTTTATAAACCCGCGAGGGAGATAACATGTTAGTTTTTATAAAATAGGACACCATTTGTCCCGATTGTTTGTTTATTGATTTTGGACCCGAATGATTGAATGACCCGATAAATGATTAAAGGACCCGATAGATGAAATTAAATGGATTATTAAAGTTAGGTTATGTCACTAGAAGTCCCATTAGCATGAATTATGAACTACCGGGAGTTGGTAGACGCTTATGCATTTAATATTACTATTTGGGGACGATCACCCCAGTTCGCGCCTTGACGGTTGATCCCCGTCGTGCCACATTGATTGGTAAGCGAATTTATGTATGAGAAGATTTCCATAGCGTGACCTTTGTGACGACACGCTACTTTAGATGGGCAAAATTGGTATCGGGTTAGCTACCCGTTGTTGGTTTAGTAAGGTAACAATGTCATGCTGCTTATAATAATCCAAACTAACGAAATACTACTAGACGCTTCGAATTACGATGTATTGCCTGACTAGCAATACAGGGTCATACTAATGATATTATGTTTGTGTTTTGGTTTTCATAACCATATTCATATAACGGTTTTTATTTGATTTTATACAACGTCATAAGACGTATTGTATGATGTTTTTATGACATTGGCTCGTATAATGATTTTTACGGCAAATGCCTATATTATGATTTTCGATAAGGATTTGTATAAAATGACTTTGGCTATTTTATGGCCTATTAAAATGATTTGTACAAAATGATTTTCAGTAATAATTTTATACTGATATTATATTGATGGAATTTATTAAACTCTATGAATTCACTCGGCGTTATCACTTACCTTTTCTTTAACATGTTTTATCTCAGGTACTTGAAGGTAATTCTCGGGAAGACAACAAGAATTCATGGCCCGCACTTAAACAATATTTTCCATTCAAATGTTTTGTAAAACCTGTATTAAATATAATGACTTGGGACCGATGTAACTTTGATATTTATGAATGGAAAGGATTTATTATTAAACGACGCGATTTTTATGCGTTGTCTATGATGTGAGTAATGTGCTATCCCGTAACACCAACTAGTCTTCCGCTGTGTTGAGTTGTATAAATTGGGGGTGTTACAGTTTGGTATCAGAGCTCTCGTTATAGAGAACGAAAGATTTTTAAAACCAAGGTTTTGGATAAAACATTTCAAAATCTTTTTACTAAAAACATTTTTCTAAAAATGTCTAAAAATCTTTTGACTATAACGGTGCCGAAGAATTCCCGAGTTACCGACAAGGCCAGACTGAGAAGTATTATTTTAATATATATATAACTTGGATTATATATATATATATATATATATATATATATATGATGTAATTTTATTACATGATTGTTTGATGATTATTTTGATATTGATACGAGGTATTTATACGACGTAGATTGTCACAAGTAACCCTAAATCCCCTAGTAAATTAATCGAAGCTATTCTCGTAGGAATTCTAGCTATCCTAGATCTAAACCAAGTTGTGTATATTTATGATCCCAACAAATGGTTGATATTCGTAGAAATGTAGATATTAGTTGATTGTGAAATTGAAAGAAGAATTGGCGAAATTAAATCTGATGTCGATGTCATGACGATCTTTCCATATAGAGTGGGGTTTGACAAAACGTTACCACCTGGAAAGATGTCATCTGATTCGTTGTCATCCAATTCTTAAATTGAAATCGAAAGGGTGAATGTTGCACTTGAGGCTGTCATTGGAACCATTACCCAAAAGCCTCATGCCACTAGTACCTTTCCGAGAAGTCTAGTTGAATGATCAAGTCATTTCATATTAATGACTCATTTGATAATTGTTGTTGCAAGAACTAATAGGATTGGAATTAAGGGTTGATCATATCGAGCTTTTATTTCCCTATTAAGGTTTATGAATAAAGGTTGAAAATATTGGAGAATGAGGTAGAATATCGCATTGAGTATAAATTGGTTGAAACTTGAATAAAGTGAAACTTAACCCGTATGGAATATGAGATTGTTAATATAAGTCGTTATGTCCTGTGATTGAATTATAAGGTTTTAAATGATTGTTAGTTTGTGTTAATGGTTGTTCCTAGGCCATTGTCCACTGACGAGGATGCCCAGTGTCCAAGAAATAAATTGAAGAAATCCTCTTCTGAATTGAGACCGATGGATCTTCCGGGACATGTGGAACACCTAATGACTCTTGTAGACTAGTATTCATTGTGGTATCTTTTAAAAATCCCTAACTTAACTGAGATATCAGTTGGTAGGATGAGTTCTGAGAATTGTATGACATAGTGACACGTAATGTGTTACGGTACAATTTTGACTTGTTTGTGATTAATGAAAAGACTACCTTTGATTACTAAATCCTACATCTATCGATGTTATCTATCTTTTATTACTTCATCCTAATGTTCACATTAGTGATGCAACCGTTGAACAAGTACTCATCTTGAATCGAGTTACGTTGTGAATTATTCTTTTTGAGTGCCATCGAGATCATGAACCTCATGATTATTTGGCTAAGCTCATTTCTTATCATATTGTAGTTAGTTCTTGGTGAACAACTCTTCATCACTCTTTTGCAGATCACTAATTGTTTTTATAAAGTTAAAACCGTATCCTTTGAGAAAATTGAATTTTCATCACTATAAGGATTATTCAAAGTGAGATTTATAAGTGATTGTTATTGAAACGAAGTTGTTTATAAAACACCTTGGAAAACCTAATTATTTCCATAACAAAGAAAATCTTTGTGAATTTATTTCTGATTCTTATTTAAGAATTAAGCCTGAAAATGTTTTTATTATAAGCATGATGATAACATTTTGACGAACTGAGTATTGCATCGTTGATCTTGAAATTGTATATAGTTGCGCGCCTACATACAATTTGGAATGGACCATGCAAGGCTGATTAGTAGTCACCATAAAACTAATGAATAAACACTACATTTTCTTTGAAGATTGTGAAAGATTAAATTTTAATGAGATCTGCAAGAAGTGAAAAATAAGGACATAATGTTAGGGACACCTACATATGTACCCGTACTATTTATTCTTCTGAGTCGAATTTACTCATCTGTGGAAATTGTCTTATTTGACAATTGACAATTCTTTCTTGTCCAATTCTCCCGTAGTGAGATTCTTAGGAAAAGTATCTGATTACCGAGTGTTGATACCCGACTGGATGTATTGACGTTCTTATCATTTCTTATGATTTGATTTCATTTGAATGAACTGGGTATCGATCCGAGGAGCTTTCGAATGCGTACTCAGATTATGAAAACATGGGATATATTCATATTCATTAAATGTTTTCGTCTGTATCTGATTTGAAATTCTCTCGCGTAGATTATGCGTTGACCTTACTCTTTTAATAGTAGTTGTGTCTCTATATACCCTTGAACTTGTGAAGGATTATGAGTTATTATTAGTCTTTTGAGAAGTTCACATCTTATCGACGGCAATAAAACTGAAAGGTTGGTAATGCTAGTAGAATGGATTGATTGATTATGACATGACGACATTGTCTTAATTAATGGGAACTCGAGTAGAATTCCCCTAAAAAGATAAGATGTTGATTATCAAAAATGATCTAAATAATTCTTGGTGGATGACGATATCCTGTATTTAGACTTAAAATTATACCATGAATGGTTGTGAATTAGTTATAGATATTATAATCTAGAAAGAAGTTAATATGAAGTTATTAAAAAGATAATTCTGTTATCTGAAACTTTAGTAAGTATTTGTTAATAAATTACCTAGACCTTTACCATTAAGGCAAGTAGAATTTAGTACTTGATTATATTCTCGGTGCTGCACCTATGGCTTGTGCACTGTACGTCAGCGCCATCTGAATTACCGTACAACTGAGAAGAGTTGTCGGAAAAAGATTTTATTCTACCGAGCTCGTCATCATGAAGAGCTATGGTGCTATCATTCCTTATATTTATAGTTTACTGTGAATTGAGTAAATTGACAATCGAAAACGATATCCATAACTCGAAATGGAAGATTTGTTCGATCATTTACAAGGTTCTAGCAATTTGATCCACGTCATGGTTATCATCAACTTCGCATCTGCGAAAAGGATTATCTATTCCAATCACTACATCCGGTACTTGTAATAAACATTATGAGTTTCACGTGATGTCGTTTGGATTAACTAACACACATGTAGCATTCATAAATTTGGTGAATCTCGTGTGTAGACTGTAATTTGATAAATTCATGCTCGTGATCATTAAGGACTATTTGTTTGATTATAAGAATAAGAATGAGTTAATAATTATTTATAGATTGCCCTGAATTGGCCGAACAATGAAAACATGAACCTTAAATATTTAACATAAGACTTAAGACTTAATTCTTTACATGATTTAACTGTGTGATTAATAGATAATGGAAGCTATATTGACTTTTCAAAGATTAGAACCATTAACGCTTAGGGATTAAAAACTTAATCCGTTATATTAAATGACCGTTGGATTAATAATGGTAAGATGTATGCATATAGACTCTTCAAAAATTAAGAGCCCTTTTAAGACTTTGAGTTATACTAAAAAGAAAGTGCAAATATATTTTGACAAATGTTTTAACAAAGGATTTTATGGGATTATTCCCTTATACACAAAACATTTAACTAAACTTCTGTTTAGGGGTAAACGTTTGTGTATACCTCAAGATAACCTAAGAGGGATTGAGGAAACCATTTAAACCATGATTTAAAACCTGAAACGATAATTTTTGCTTTTTAACTAAGAAAATTTTGACCAAAGTATAAACAAAGGTTTTTCGAACATTTACGAATCTTATTAAATATTTTCGATAAATCAACAAAAATCTTGTTAATTAAATTCAAATTTATCTTTGAACATTATATATAATTGGTCGAACTAAGAAATTTAAAATCTTTACGTTTACATTTCATAAAAATTGAATATTTAATATTTAATTAGTAGTAATAATTATCGACGCTTTAAACGTCGGATTGAGTAAAACGGATAAAAATGATATCTAAGACAAAACTAAAACATAGAAGATATGAAGAAAGAATTTTGAATAAATACGGTTGTGATATTTATTTCATCAGGAAGGTGAACGTAATTACTGACGCATAATATAGAAAGAATATCTTAGTGAATTGTGGACATGATAATTATATCATCATGAGAAGTGAATATAGATACCGACACATTATGTAGAAAAGATAAAGAACCAGTTAGGACATGTTCCTTAATCATGAAGGTGCAAAATAAATTGCCGAACGATATAAAAATAAACAATGTTGGTAAAAAGGGATAATATAGATTATAAAAGAGGTTCGCGGCTAATATGAGCCATTAGAATTGAGAAGCCGATAGCGTTAAATGTTTTAAAGACCGCTTGTGGTTGCCTAAATATGGAGATTGTGAGATATAGTTATATTGGAAATCTTGTAAGTATAAGTATTCTATTTATGTCATTTTTGACTAAAAGTATCTTTGTCTGAAAGAAGTTGTACTAATGGCAAATTGTGAAGGCAGACATCGCCTCATACATTAGTAAACGTCTAGCTATTACAAAGGTCATCATCTGAATTTGATTCGATTTGGGTCATCGTCGACAGACTGACCAAATCTGCTAATATCATTCCCGTTAATGATAAATGCAAAAGAGTTATGTAAACATAGTGTGCCTGTATCAAACATCTATATCAAGATCCTCGCTTCACATCGAATTTCTAGAGATTTGCTCAGAAATCATTGAGAACGAACCTTGATGAGAGTACTATATACCACCCCAATCGAAGGGATGAGGTAAAGTAACGATACAAAGTAATATAAGTGTTGTTTTATGTTTGAATGATTGACCTTTGGTAATAGACCGTATAATCGTTTTCCTTTGAAGAGATTATCCTTGATAACTATCGTAGTAGGATCGAGATCTAATCTTGTTAGGATCTAAATATTAGAGCATCTGTAAGCAACAGTTGAGACGAAGACATCCGACATACACCCCTTTGTGAGTTGGACATGTCTTTTAGGTTTAAGGTTTCCTATGATGGCGAACCTAACCTTGCAAAATACCCGACCCGCGAGATCTGAAATGATTGTTGAAATTAGGATCTGATTATTGACAGCCGGTAGTGGGCAAGAGGTTATGTGAATGTGAAATGTAGATCTTGAAGTGCAAAATGGATAGCGAAGTTATGCCACAATTTTTAACCTTGGAAAAAAATGAATTCATGATCTGACAAATCATGGGATATAAGTCCCCGTTGTATGGGACCACTGAGATGATGTAAAGGATTGGTTTGAAAGGCATATAAGCTGGATCTACCCTAGGACTTCAAGAACTGCGTGAATTATGTTTCGTAAATCGAACTTGATAAAATATCTATCAAGTGAAAAATCTGAATTCTTCTTAGTAAAGCTTAGATCGGCGAAAGTTGCATTCATCAAAAACCCGCGAACATCATGGATAGAGAAAGTAAGTCAACATTAAGCCTGATCTTATTCCTGTAGTTATGTTTGATGAAACTCGCGTATTATAATGGATTGCACTTGTGAGAAAAGACCGAATGTGGAGGAAATACCCACATGGCTTTAACTCTATAAGAAGCGAGTAGTAAGGTAAGATGATCTTTGAGGACAAAGATCCTGTTTAGGGATAAATGCTGTGACAATCCGTCTATTTATGGTTGATATTTTATTCTCGGATATTATTTAAAAACATTATTTTAATGTTACAATATGAACTCACTTATTTTTGGGAAGAAATTTGGATTTACGTCTTGGAGTAGCATCGACTACGTCTAAACCGGAGGATTCAACGTTACGTGCTTACGTTTACATACACCGTCTTTGGTGACAGTCCGACATTTCAAAAAAAAAAATTTTGTCCATGAATATTATTTTGGAGTTTTAAATTTGTGTTGGTTCATAAACTCACAAATTTACGAGAAGAGACTAGGACTTACGATTTTATTTTAACGTCCTTTACGACTAAACCGGAAACCTTAGGATTACGTATTTACGTTTTCGAACTCCGTTTTTGATGAGACAATTTTTATTAGATTCATTTTGTGCCGTTGATTCATAATTTATAAAAACATTTTTCGTAAAACGACCCGAGGGCACGCAAATCGAGGAAACTAGAATCGAGGAATACCCGTAAACTAGTGAGATGGGACAAAATACATTGTCCCACCCCACTAGCACACATGGGGTGGCCAAAAACTCACCAACACCCTTAGGTGTCAAGCCTTAAGCTAACTTTATTACACTTGTCTAGTTAGCTTCACAAGTAAGCCACTTTCCATCCAAAACTAGCAACTAGTTTCATTTCTTCCATTTACAACATGCAAAACCATCTCAATTTCCTCTCTACTCTCTAAATATGCCGTCCCATTTCTCACCACAAACCACCATCACTTGATCAAAATCAACCACAAAATCTCATGTTATTCATATACATGTTGATGCCCTTTTGAAGCCCTATTGATTGGTGCAAGTTATAACATCCAAGGAGGCGTTTCCATGAAGTGTTAGGGCTGATTTTCCACAAGGAGTACATGAAGCATGGTGGTCTTGAAGATGGTCATGGTTATTCATAAGTTTCTCCATCAAAAACCATGTCCAAATCACAACCTACATCAACTTGGTGGTATAAAGATTGTCCTCCTCATCCTCTTGTTATTTTGATTATGTAAACATGTATTTTACTTCCTATTGTATATGTATATGGTGATTATATGATGATAAAAATGTTATGTGGGGATTTGGTGTTGATAAATATGATTAAAAAGGTGAAAAACCATAAGAAACAAGGTTAAAATCTTGGTTAAAAGTGATGGCTGTATAAAACAGTAAAGAAATAGGTCATGGACTGATAAAATGATGAAGTAGAATCCATTTACAGTAAGCTATATGTCTTTTACACATGTTAGAGTTGGCCACGCAATGGAATCATTGTAATGAGTGAGATATGATCAAAACAAGTTTAGGGTACAAATCTGAGTTCACTGTTTTGGACGATTTTTAGAAAATACATAGAAGATGATTTAACAGTAGCTATAGGAGAGTTAAATGTAGCACATATTATGTAGTTTATGTGATAAAAATTTGAGCTTCTATCTCCATATAGAACTCAAGATATGGCAGTTTTGGTGAAAGTGAAGATAAAAATCAGATTTTTGAAAAATAAAGTATAATACTATTATATAAGCACTCAAAATTATATTGTATAAAATGTAAAGTTAAAACCCACTAATGGTAACTTGTTAAGTTTTATAAGTTATAAAACTATAAACATGATTTTTACGACTTTTTCGGCTAATACCGTAAAATTAACGTTTTTGTTAAATAAAACTTAGATGGTTGGACCCGTCTAATGAAACTTTATAAAACTTATATACTGATATATAGACATGTATAACAAGTAAAAACCGATAAAACCCGAACTATAGGACATACGGACGTTAACTGACTAAATTAACGTTATTGGACTAAAAATACAACAAAAATGGACTAAAACACTTATAAACTTATTATTGGGCTTAACCCATTTGGGCCCAACTTATAAAGTATAGATACTGATAATATAGGTATAAAAGGGATTAAAACAAGTTAAAGAACTTATAATAAGCTTATTGGACTTAAAACGTGTAAATAGGTAAAACTAGTAAACTAGTATAAACGTTACCGACACATAACACTAAAATGAGTAAAAGGGAATATGTAAACCCACTTGATCATCATATATATATAATCATCATATGTATACATAATTGTTATTTTTATAAAGTCATTGGACAAGAGTCTAAGACAAGTATTATTTGTCTAGGTTTCCGTGATTGAAGCGCGTACCATACGTCCGAATTGCTGATAAACCGCCTTCCCACATCAACGTGAGTTCATAGCCTCGCACTCTTTTAAATGTTTTTAGAAATGTTTTATAAACCCGTGAGGGAGATAACATGTTAGTTTTATAAAATAGGACACCATTTGTCCCGATTGTTTGTTTATTGATTTTGGACCCGAATGATTGAATGACCCGATTGTATGACCCGATAAATGATTAAAGGACCCGATAGATGAAATTAAATGGATGATTAAAGTTAGGTTATGTCACTAGAAGTCCCATTAGCATGAATTGTGAACTACCGGAAGTTGGTAGACGCTTATGCATTTAATAGTACTATTTGGGGATGATCACCCCAGTTCGCGCCTTGACGGTTGATCCCCGTCGTGCCACATTGATTGGTAAGCGAATTTATGTATGAGAAGATTTCCATAGCGTGACCTTTGTGACGACACGCTACTTTAGATGGGCAAAATTGGTATCGGGTTAGCTACCCGTTGTTGGTTTAGTAAGGTAACAATGCCATGCGGCTTATAATAATCCAAACTAACGAAATACTACTAGACGCTTCGAATTACGATGTATTGCCTGACTAGCAATACATGGTCATACTAATGATATTATGTTTGTGTTTTGGTTTTCATAACCATATTCATATAACGGTTTTTATTTGATTTTATACAACGTCATAAGACGTATTGTATGATGTTTTTACGACATTGGCTCGTATAATGATTTTTACGGCAAATGCCTATATTATGATTTTCGATAAGGATTTGTATAAAATGACTTTGGCTATTTTATGGCCTATTAAAATGATTTGTAGAAAATGATTTTTAGTAATAATTTTATACTGATATTATATTGATGGAATTTATTAAACTCTATGAATTCACTCGGCGTTATCGCTGACCTTTTCTTTAACATGTTTTATCTCAGGTACTTGAAGGTAATTCTCGGGAAGACAACAAGAATTCATGGCCCGCACTTAAACAATATTTTCCATTCAAATGTTTTGTAAAACCTGTATTAAATATAATGATTTGGGACCGATGTAACTTTGATATTTATGAATGGAAATGATTTATTATTAAACGACGCGATTTTTATGCGTTGTCTATGATGTGAGTAATGTGCTATCCCGTAACACCAACTAGTCTTCCGCTGTATTGAGTTGTATAAATTGGAGGTGTTACAGGGTTGATAGTGACACAATTGTTTAGACGCTAATCATGATGAGAATAATATTAATGACGATAATTATGATAACGAAAATGTGGATGCGATGCTACACGACGCGATAAATGATGCTGAGGAGAAGACTGTTAAAAAAATACAGGAATTGTACGCCGAGGCAGAAAAACCATTGTTCGAATATTGTAAGTTCACGAAACTTTGTTTAGTGGTCAAGCTGTTGGACTTTAAAGCCAAAAATAATTGGAGTGACAGAAGCTTTACTTCACTATTAAAGTTGTTGCAAGAAGCGTTCCCGAAAGATAATGACCTGCCTATTTCGACGTATGAAGCGAAAAAACTAACATGTCCGCTGGGATTGGAGGTTGAAAGAATACATTCTTGTCGGAATGATTGTATATTGTATAGAAAAGAGTACAAATACCTACACGAATCTCCTATGTGTAAGGAATTGAGATACAAGAATAAGAATCTTACTGAACTTGATAGTGATGTGACAAAGAATTGTCCCCCTATGAAGATGTTGTGGTATTTTCCCATCAAACCTAGAATGAAAAAGTTATACGCAAACCCAAACGATGCCAAATTGTTGCGTTGGCATGCTGAAGAACATAAAAATGATGGGAAACTGAGACATGTTGCTGACTCTCCTCAGTGGAAAATTTTTGACTGTGATTTCAAAAAATTTGGCTCTGAGATCAGAGACATACGCTTTGGACTTTGTTCAGATGGAAATAATCCGTTTAGAAGCTTAAGTAGTCGTCATAGCACTTGGCCTCTTCTTCTATCTATATACAATCTTCCACCTTGGTTGTGTATGAAACGAAAATACATCATGATGTCGTTATTAATTGCAGGTCCTAGACAACCAGAGAACGACATTGATGTGTACTTGCACCCGCTAATTGATGACATGATAGATCTATGTGAAACAGGCATTGAAATCTATGACGCATACAAAAAAGAGAGGTTTCGGCTATTTGCCATGATTTATTGTACCATAAATGATTTTCCAGCGTACGGTAACTTGTCTGGGTATGGTACGAAAGGGGAGAAGGCATGTCTTGTTTGTGAAAATGACACCCACTCCCGATGGTTGACTAACTCTAGGAAGACAATATATATGGGGCATCGAAGGGCGCTTGACAGATATCACCCTTACCGTAATAAGAAAAATTTGTTCGATGGTACAAGAGAGGATAGATCCATGCCCGCACCTATGGATGGATATGCTTCATATTCTAAAGTTGTGGATTTAAACATCATTTTTGGAAAAAAGAATAAAGCAGCTGCTAAATGTATCTGGAAAAAAGGTCTATATTTTGGGAATTAAAGTATTGGACCAATTTGTGTGTCCGACATTGCCTTGAAGTTATGCATATCGAGAATAATGTTTGTGAAAGCTTGTTAGGGTTATTATTGAACATTCTTGGGAAAACAAAAGATGGGATCAATGCTCGAAACGACATGATCGAAATGGGAATTAGAAGTGAGCTTGCACCACAAGAGACGAACGGGAAAAAATGTATTTGCCGCCAGCTTGTTACACCTTGTCAAAGGCGGAGAAAACGTCATTTTGTCAATGCTTACTTGGTATTAGGGTTCCGTCTGGCTATTCTGCTAACATTAAGAGTTTGGTTTTAATGAAAGATTTGAAATTGCTTGGTATGAAATCCCATGATTGTCATGTATTACTGACGCAAATGATTACGATCGCTATTCGAGGATTGATGCCACCTGCGGTTCGACAGACAGTCACAAAGCTGTGTATGTTTTTTAACATGATTCATTCTAAAGTTTTGGATCATACAAAGTTAGAAGAGTTGCAACATGATATTATTCTTATTCTTTGTCAACTCGGGATGTACTTTCCTCCATCTTTCTTTGATGTCATGGTTCACCTTGTATCTCATATAGTTGAAAAAATAAAGATAGCTGGTCCTATTTTCCTACGGTATATGTATCCATTTGAGAGGTACATGGGGTTTTTAAAAGGATCCGTAAGAAACAGATTTCGACCAGAGGGTAGTATCGTTCAAGGATATGTTACTGTAGAAGTGGTTCAGTTTTGTACAAACTATATGGCTGATGTCCCTGATACTAGACTTCCGCAACCTCGACATCAAGGTAGACTTGCAGGGGTGGGAACTATTGGTAGCAAAGATGTTATCAACAATGTCGATTTTAATCAAGCACATTTTACAGTATTGCAAAACATGACATGTATTGAACCATACATACAAGAGCACATGACATACCTAACAAGAAATAACAATCATCGAGGCCAACGTTGGGTAGATACTGAGCATAAAAGAACTTTTACAAAATGGTTAGAAGATAAATTCGTTGGTACGTCTCAAGCAAATGTTGACATAGACATTCAACAGTTAGGGCGCGGTCCACGCCGTGTACTTCAATATCAAGGCTACGACATCAACGGATATACGTTTTATACCAAGCAACAAGATGATAAGAGTACCGTTCAAAATAGTGGAGTTACACTAATCGCCATAACAACAGATGCATCGAGGATGTCAATCGCAAAAGATTCGTATTATGGTGTCGTTAAAGAAATTTGGGAATTGGATTACACTACGGTTATTATACCTCTGTTAAAGTGTAGATGGGTCAATAATTCGGGAGGTGTTAAACTTGATAATGATGGTTTGGCACTTGTTAATCTTTCTACAAAAGCTTATTTATCGGATCCATTCATTCTAGCAAAGCAAGCTAATCAAGTATTCTATGTAGAGGACCCGTCAAACAATAGATGGCACATTGTCCTGCAAAGTAAACGGGGTATAGTTGGTGTCGATGATGTTGTTGACGAAGACGAATACAATAAGTTTGACGAGCTACCTCCTTTCTCTATCGGTGTTCACTCTCAAGATGATGTTCTTTCTGATACGATTTACTTGAGATCTGACCACCAAGAAGGTCAAGAGTATTAAAAAAACCATTGTTTGTTGTACAGGTAATAAAACACACATATAAAAATTAACGTTAATAATAATGTTTTATTATGTAACGCAACTAATTCTCTCGAATTTGTTGTATAGTTTGTATATACGTATGTTTTTTAATATCCGAGCGATCATCGTTTGTTCATCCACACGTTTTTCGATAGCTAATGTAAATTTTCAATATTTACTTATACTCAACATTTTATTTATTTTTTACAAAGAATTAGTTTTAAATAAATTACAATTGATTTGTACTTAATATTTTTATTTTACAAACATTTTTATTTTTTTAAAAAAGAAAACAATTTGAAAAGGATATTTTTATTACTTACAAAAATAATTTAACTAATTTTTTAATGATTATTAGGAAAATAAAATAACTAACGTGTGTGTGTGTTCTTGCGGTTACATCGAAGATCAATCAAATCATCCCTACATAACCGGATCCAAAAAAATCAAATCACCCCTCCATTTTTTTAATTATCTCCCGCGTCCAAATTCCAATTCATTCCCAAGTTCATTTTCAATTCCCCCCAAACAAGATGTATAAAAGGGGCATAAACCCTAAACAGAAAAACATCAATAACCTACCTCCACATCGATGAAATGGTATATCTTTCTACCCTAATCTGTCTTATTTTTCATTTCTTATTATTGTTTAGGTTGTTTTGTATTAAATAGATGATTTGTAAGTGCTTTGTGATAATTAGATTATGTTTAAGTGTTTTGTGTTAATTAGATGATGTTTAAGTGTAAGGGATGCACAAAACAGTGTTTCGCATAGGCTTTATTGAATGAGTTAAGTGTAACGGATGCATAAATAAGTGTTTAGCATAGGATTTATGCATAAAACAGTGTTGTTATTAGGTTCATTAGTGTAGCTTATTGCAAAACTTTGATTTTGAGTTGATTACGGTATCTCATATTACTCATTTTCATTGTAGGACCCTCCCATACCAAAAATAAAAAGAGGAATCAACAAAATCGAAGATCTTCCGGATGGTGAATCTGTCGAATTCAACCAATTCGGACAAGCTGTAGGCACTTGGCAATTTCTCTATGCAATATATTGTGGCACTCGAAGCAGAAGGTTAATTTCAATTCTCAAAAAGACTTAGAGGGAGGTAAAAAATGGAAGAAAGAGATTTTTGTGGTCCGATATCAAGGTATGCTATTTCACCATCAATAATCTTATTATAACATAACTTAAGTAACATATAATACTTAGATATCAGACACATTTTAGACTCGAAAATCATGAAGATCTTGACTTAATCAAAAGCCGTACACTCCTATCATGTGGTCAAAAGTGGAAGGCGTTTAAGACGAAACTACGGGTCAAATTCATGCTGAAGCAACTATATCCAACTAAATGGACATTCATACAGCCAGCAGTGTGGGAGGAGTTCTGTCAAAATGAATACACAGCTATAAAAAATGTAAGATTGATAACTATTCTAGTAGAGCTTATAATCCATAGCTAGTATCGTTGATTAGAATTAAGCTAAAAAATCATTTATTGAAGGATTGAATAGTGTTCGGTAAAATTGGCTATTAGGACTTATACTGTCAAAATGAAAATACTCGCTAGTGAGCACCTAACTTACCCTATAAACCAAGTATGAGCAAAATTACAAACATCAACTTAGAAAAATCAAGCCATGTCCCTACTGTTTTACAAAAACAGTGAGTATGGGTGATTTACTGGTTTAATTAGGTAGGGGGTTGAGATTAAAGCAAGCTGATGTAATCGACACCTATCTAAGCTAATGTGGGGATGTGTGGAGTTTGCTGCGGGCAAACAGTGGCTTAACAAGCACCTTTTTATGCACACAAACAACTATCCAATCCTCAAATTCAGGTAATACGCAACCAGATTGACCTTAAATCTATGCTTATGCCAACTTTCGAATGTTCAAACCACAACCAATCTTAAAATCATTCGACTCATATTATCACCAAAGAAAATCTGTCAAACCACAATGACAAGGAAACTAGACAGATTTAACAAGGTGGATTCATAAACTAAAACCAACGATAACGCACCCTCAATTCTAGGTATAGTAAACTCAAACAAAAAAACTACTTCCATAACAAACAAGAATGCCAAATCAACTAAAGACCATAACCACATAGGAAATGGACAGATTCTTGAAAAATATGCAAAAGTAAACTTTAAACTAGAAAAACTCAAAACTTTTGGCAGAAATCATATTACCAGAGCTTATGGAAGGCTACAGAGCTAAGCTTGAACTTTGTGGTCGATTTAAACCCAAAGTCCAGGCTGTCCCAAACACCCCTTTATAAACTTGGAAACCAAATTTTTCCAACGGTTTTGGTTTACTAAGGCTACAAACAACCAAATACTAACTGGCATCAATCTATGATCACTCAGACAATAACATTAACACCATATCATGATCAAATCAGTACCATCACAGAAAAATTGGAACAAAGGGATTTATTCTGCTATGCTACTATATATACAAGATGAGAGGTGTTCTAACACATACCTATAGGAAATAGCTTATTAGATAAGGTTGTTAGTAGCTTATAAGATTGTCATTTCACCTGTTTATAATTCTATTGTTACTCATAAATATAGGAATTGCGTCTGAAAGCCATTGCGTAAGAAAAAAACCTATAAGTCGTTCTCGCCTAGGACCGAAAAGGTATCGGGGCTTTGAAAAGAAATGGCAAGAGGAGAGAGAAGACCCCGAGAAGGCGAATGAACTCCATTTAATACCAGATATTCGTGCAAGCAACTACTGTTTAGGCCATGCTTCCCGAGACAAGGATGGTGTCACGACAGTGCCATCCGACTTACTTGATGTTTCAAAAAAATTGGTACTATAATCATTTACTTTTTAAAATCATTAGCATAGTTTCTTAGAAAGTGTTTATTAATTAATTGTTGGGATGTGACCAAATAGTTACAAGCAGCCAAAGATTTGGCCCAAGACTCTCAGAAAGCTAAAGCTGGAGTAGATTCACTTATTGTGGTTTTCGGACCAGAGCACGGCGGCGCACAAGGGGTGGTGGGTGTGATGTTGGATATAAAAAGGGAATTCAAGGATATGTTCCGAAAAAGAGGACAAGGAAAGATATGGAAGAGATAAGGCAAGAAGTTAAGCAACAAATAAAAGAAGAAATGAAATCAAGTGCCTTTTGGTTGGAAATGAGGGCGGAAATGAAGGCTGAAATAATAAATGAACTGGAATCGGGAAACAATATGTCTTCACCAACGGAAGACGATGGCAACACATCAGACCAGATGGTAATGAATGAACCGCATCGACATTTGAAAGCGAACTCGGTCCAGAAAATGTCCACCAAAAGCAACATAAAGGACAAGCATAATGTGTCTATTCCAACAAAGCAGATTCAAGTCCCGAGCTCGGTCACATAAGACCAGATGGTAAGCAATGAACCGCAACATCATTTGAAAACGAACTCGGTCCAGAAGATGTCTACCAAAAGCAACACAAAGGACAAGCAGAATGTGTCTATTCCAACAAAGCAGATTCAAGTCCCGAGCTCGGTCCTTATAAAGACCAATGTTAACTCGACTACAAGCAACTTCTCGCTACATTGCATAACGGTAAACCACTTCATATTCATATTTAATCCTTGTGTATGTATGAACTTTTAATCTTCTGAAATGTTTTTCACTCGTTACTAAGGTTTATGTAGGAGGAAACATTTGGCTTCTTGTACGTCCCTAGTTCTATTTTTATCCGAAGAGCAGGTCATATGTGCTGCTACAACATTGTATCCCGGTTTTGGAGAAAATGGTACTATACACTTTAAGAAATTAAGAAAGGCCCACATGAAAGTTTTTGCACCTCATCATAATATGGTGCTCCCCGTTCCTGATGACGAACTACATACTTTAGAGTCTGCAGTTAATGGGTTCATTCAATGGCTAATTGCTGCAATTGGTCGCTATCTGGTATTATATTTGTTGTATATGCCATTTGTTGTCATAGTTTAATAGTTCATGTAAAAAACGGTATTTAATAGTTGTTAATGTTATTTAATTGGTATTTGTAGGGACGGTCTAAACCACCCTTAGCACGAGTTCTAACCAAGCATTTGAGTCCTCAACCTGAAACAACACCATTGAAAAAGAAGGCAAAAGGAAACGAGACCGACACAGAACCCAAAAATCTGGTAAAAGAATTGGAAGAAACCCCCAAGCAGCAAAACGTTATGAAGAAGATTCAGCCAGTTTCAGATCCACAAAACGCGATGAAGAAGGTTCAGCCAGTTTCAGATCCGGTAAGCCTAATACATTTATATTGAAGCTGTTTTGGTTACACGCAAGTGGTCTAAGTAAATTGTGCAAAGATAAGTGCAAAAGAAGTTTTGTAAAATACAAGAAACCAGTAGGAACACGCATAAATGAAGCTCAAGATCAGTTGTTATAATGTAACTGAAAGTGTTTAGATATAAGGTTGTTAATTGATAACTCTTGATCCTGAAGATAGATTAAGCTGCACCAGTTCACTTGGTTTAGTAGTGTTTGGATATGCTGTTAAGGGATGTTGTAGTTGCTGAATTAGATTGATACCATGCTAGTTCTTAGTGTAGGTTGATACCATGCTAGTTCTTGTATAGGCTGTTAAGGGATGTTGTAGTTGCTGAATAAGACTGAATTTCAGACTTGCTGCATCTAAATGTGTAGGTTGAACAGGAGAAATCTTCCTACAGAAAAACGTTGGAAGATATGGAGAAGGATATAGAATCAAATAGGCCCCGGACCATAAAAGACGGATATAATCGATGGATGCTCCGTGAGTGATACAATTTTACCAAGTATAAAAGTTATCGTCCGATCTTTTCGAATTGATTACTAGTTAATTGTGCAACTCAGTCGTTCTTGGTGGAATATAAAGGGAAAAGGTTATCTATTTTAAACTACAAGTAAAATGAAAATGTAGATATAAATGAAAATGTAAAAACGAACGTAAATGTCGTTAAGTAAAAGTGGAAGCTAGAAATTTTAAACTAAAAATTAATACTTAAAAGTAAATGACGAAAAATTAAAAACTTCTATCGAAATAATTCAATCTGAATAATTCTATCTGAATGTTTCTATGTTTCTATCTGAATGTTTCTATCTGAATGTTTTTATCTGAATGTTTCTATCTAAATGTTTCTATCTGAATGTTTCTATCTGAATGTTTCTATCTGAATGTTTCTATCTGAATGTGGCTAACAAAAATTGGGCAGCATTTCGTCACAATAAGCCTTATACCCGATCGCGAAGTACGATGCCAGGGGCGATCGCAACCTACGATCGGAATAAGTAATCGGAAAAACTATCACAATAAGCTGTCACAATGTAGAAACCCTATTGTGATGGAAAAATCACAATATTCGGATGGATGAGCATAAGCTAATAAACCAATAAGCACTTTTAAAAAGAACAATTAACGAAAACTTTACCAACTCAATAAGCAAAAATTTGAAAACTTTTAAAATACTAAATATGAAAACTTTATAAAACAAACTTTAAAAAGACTAAACTTTTTTTAAGAAAACTAAAAAGTAAATAAGCTAAACAAAAAATTAAGCCAATAAGCATGTCAAGCTCAAAGCTCAATTCGTATTAAAACTTATAGATGAATAAAAAGATAAACTTTTTAATCAATCAAACATCAAGATTAAACAAAATCAAAGATTATTTCGAATCAAACATAATTAAAAAGTTCAAGAAAGGTAGAAGAAGATGATTGTAAAAAAAAGCTTGAAATAAGATTAAGATTAAAGATTCAAAAGTACAAGATTAAAGATTAAAGATTAAGAAAACTTGAAAGAAAAACTTAAGAACATGAAATAAATCTAGAGAGAGAAAGTGAAAACTACACTACTCCTAATCTAATCTAACTAACCACCTCCTAATGACACATTAGGAGGGTATTTATAGGAGGAGTAAAATGTTGGTGCTTTCTTCCTTCTTTCTTCTTGTCTCGACTCGATTTAAATTCTTTCTCTTTCTCGACGTCGTCTCGGGATTTGTCGATATAATTTGAACTCGTCTTCTAATTTTCTTCTTTAATTAGACTTGGTTCTTCGACTTCATTAAATTTCCGTCTTTAGAATTTTTCTTCGATAAATCTTCAGAATAGGCCTTGGACTTCCGTTCTTTGTGCACTCTTGATCTTTTGACTTCGTCTTTTCTCGTTTTCTTCGATAAAGCCCGTAAAAGCCCGTATTTTCTTCCTTTTTCATCTTTTGGTCCTAAAACACAATAAAAACACAAACCACACATAATTCAAACATTTACGACATAAAATACACGTTTTGGCTTGGTTATTATTATAATTAAGTGGTAAAAGGATGGGTGTTTTCACACCTATCAAATCCCCTACACTTGACCATTGCAATGCCCTCATGCAATGCATTAATTACAAAGTATGTTTTACATTTTTCATCATAATTAACCTACCTTGGCCTTTATTAAACATATTAAAGGAAGAAAAACAAATGAAGAGATTAAAGACTTACATTGAGGCTTTGGATTGTCATGAATGTTTATCATCCTCAAGTTTCACGTTCCCCATACCAAGCTTAAAAACGAGATCATTGTTATTATAAGTTAGCAAACTATCACAAACTCATGTGGGCCAATTATTTACTTAGACTCCCTTATTCCTAGGTGTATCTCTTATATTTTATTGCTGTCTTGAATGATCACGAAGATGCATTGTTGACTTATTTCGATAGTTATTAGGCTAAAAATAAAGTAGGACGATTTAATCAATAGTTAGCTAAAGGACAAAATTTTTTAAAACTGCTTCTCGGGACCTAATAAAGTTCATATCTTGGCATAAATCGCTTCACGATTTGAGACCTTTCTCGGACCGATATTTGGCATTGACTTCATACTTCAAATCTTGAGAGACGTTCATGAAATAATGGTCTTCTCTTCATAATAGGAATTTCTTCACTTGAACTTTTTGAGAGATTCTTCATATTTGGACCACGACTTCTTCATTTTTCTCCAATCTTTATTTGGGATTTTGATATACAACGATCCGCCTCTTTTAGGACTTGGATCTATTTATCCTCATACCTTGTTAGGGCCTTTTCGGATAGACTTCTCCATGATCTTTTGGGGAGTATTTTCTTTTCGTCGTGTGTCTCGATCCTTCATATTGATTTTTGATAAATGATTCTTCGCATCCCGCTTCAATAAGTTATGCCTTGGTTATGAACTCTAATTAATACGAGCAAATTTTAAACGATCTTGGGCTAGAAGCTAAGGAACTTTTCAAATAGTATGACCTTACTTATTGCAATTAAATTTATTAACAAGCGATGAGAGAAAAATCTCATAATTAACTCACATAAATTCATGAAAGAGTACCAAACTTATAATTGACTCTATCATCTCTCGTTCTCCATAATTTAAAATCTCAAGGAATGAGATTCGTGGATGCTTCGCCTATTAAGTCAAAGTTTTGGGTTTTCAAGTCATCTATAGGATCTTGCAAATTCTTAGACTCTTTCAAGTTTAGAATTCGCATTTTAAAGTTCCCTTGATAAACGACTTTCTAGGGTCAATTATAGGAACTTGCGAAAAGTTCTTGTTCTTAACCTGTAAGAGTTAAGACTTTTGCGTTTTAAAGTTCCCTATATAAAAGCCTAGTAAAACTTGACTTAAACACGTTAAGGATACTAGCTAGAGTAAACTTAGATAAGTAAACTCGGGTTGAGTCAAAAGATTTACAACGTTTAAAAATTAAAACCACTTATTAAAAGTTTATTCTAGCAAAGAAAGAAAATAACTATAACAAAGGTAAATACAACTAGGCCAAAATAGATCAAAAATTTTGAAAAATGTCGAAAAATCAATTTTCCGGTTAAAATGAGGACATATACAAGGAAAAGTCCACTTAACTTCGGTAGAAGTCCCCCTACACTTAATATAAACATTGTCCTCAATGTTTAAGCATGTGGAAGTAACCTCCCCTACACTTAGGACATTGTGCACGTTGTTTAAATCTCGCTAAGGAAGAGACAACTAAAGTGATTCCTATTTTAATATTGAAGAGTATAAAATACAGAATCAAAAGAGTTTAGGATAGAACTGGGAAGACGGGTACACGGAATCACGGTTCATCAAAAGTTATCAAGAATGTATCTTTGAAAGCTAAAATCCCTGCACATGATAAGAAAGAAAAAAACAAACACATACTAGGGTCTCCCCTACACTTATTAGAAAAACAGAATAAAAGGATAGATAATCGGGTTGCCTCCCGAGAAGCGCTTGTTTTTGTTAACCGAGTCACGAGCCTGACTCGTCCCCGAATTAAATGGTCCATGGGGAAGCCTCAAATGTAATACCAGGATCAAAGACCTTGTCCTCGTTCCCGGAGGACATTAATGAAGGAGAGGCTGGAAGATAAGTCTTGAAGGGTAGAAAAGTCCTCTCAACATAAGAAAAGTAAGTAAAATCATGATCCACGGGAGGTGGGGTGGGTAAAGTAATCAAAATGTCGTCCCCAAAAGACATATGATTGTCACTGAGCGGCAAAGCCGAAAGGTGTCAATCATGGAATGGTCAATGTCACCCCCCGGGTCAAAGCACTCATCCTCTGTAATGGTGTCTAAAGGAGTGGATGAAAGGTGCTCGGGAGGGGGACTTGGTACCATTCCTTCATGCAGCAAATTATCAAAAATAATATCCCCCTCCGTGTCATCGTCATCAATACCCAGAGGTATTGAGAGAATGTCGATTTCCTCCATAGCTGTATCATTATTCTCAACTGAAGTAATAGACGGAGGTAAAGACTTGGAAATAGGAGCAGAATTTAGCGCTTCAATCTTAGCAATAAGAAGATGAACTTTCAGTAATTTGTCGCGAAGAATAACGTCTTCCACCTCATATACAAGACCAAGTTTAGTGGTGAACTTCTCGTAAGTTGGAGAGAATAAATCAACATCGCCCTCATCTCCAGGAGGAGATTGAGAAATTTCAAAAGTGAAATTCTCATAGCATGGAGAAAAATCATCATCATTAAGAGCGACCTCGTCTGTAAGCTCAGCAAAAGTAGGGACATCACAAACCTCATCAAAGAACTTATCAAGACCAAAATCACTAATCTCACTCGATGTATCACTATCCTTAGACGTATTAGGGATATCAAGAGTAGGAGTAGTAATCTCAGAAGATGGGTTGAGATCATAGATATCATCCTCGTCATCATCATAATAGTAGTATGGACGCACAAGAGAAGGAGTATAATCACTAAGATTAGATACTTGCTCTTGTTGCTGTCGCTTTTCCTCCTCCTTTGCTTCACGTATGCTAGCTAATTCTTGTTGAATGTATTGAAGTGTATTAAAAAAATGGCTCGTTCTTCTTCACTCATTCCAACAAAAGGTTGATGATCGAGGGAGTAATATGGGGGCTCAGAATGATAAAAACCGGAATCATAGCACGTATTTGGTTCAAAGTAATTCATCGGTTGACAATAAGAAGTATCGTGAGGGCCCTCACAATTGTTGCAACACGGGTATTGAGAGAAACCCGGTGCATTTTATTGATATGGATCGTCATATATGGGAGAGGGTGAAATAGTGTCATTAGAAGAGAAGAATGAATTGAAATATGAATTGATCGAATTGCACGATAGACAACGACCAAATTCGTAATTAGGGATATCCATTCCACACCGTTCGCATGAAGACCATTGACAGGATTGACTACCAGAAGATGGTCTTCCACACCCTACACAGTCAACAGACGAATCCATTAAACACAATAGATAAGCAAGAAGAATATTTTTGATGCAAAACTTTCGAAAAAAATGCTTTTTATGATTTTTCAAATGTTTTTAGGATTTTTGAAATTTTTTTATTTTTTGGATTTTTTGAAATTTTTTGACACGAAAAATAACGTTCACGAGTGAACGGATCCCAAAATCAAACGCGTCTCTCACAATAAACCGTTAATCTTCACGAAAAGAGCCGGCAGCGGTACCATTTGATACAAGGTTTTACCAAGTATAAAAGTTATCGTCCGATCTTTTCGAATTGATTACTAGTTAATTGTGCGACTCAGTCGTTCTTGGTGGAATATAAAGGGAAAAGGTTATCTGTTTTAAACTACAAGTAAAATAAAAATGTAGATATAAATGAAAATGTAAAAACGAATGTAAATGTCGTTAAGTAAAAGTGGAAGCTAGAAATTTGAAACTAAAAATTAATACTTAAAAGTAAATGACGAAAATTAAAAACTTCTATCGAAATAATTCAATCTGAATAATTCTATCTGAATGTTTCTATCTGAATGTTTCTATGTTTCTATCTGAATGTTTCTATCTGAGTGTTTCTATCTGAATGTTTCTATCTGAATGTTTCTATCTGAATGTTTATATCTGAATGTTTCTATCTGAATGTTTCTATCTGAATGTGGCTAACAAAAATTAGGCAGCATTTCATCACAATAAGTCTTATACCCGATCGCAAAGTACGATGCCAGGGGCGATCGCAACCTACGATCGGAATAAGTGATCAGAAAAACTATCACAATAAGCTGTCACAATGTAGAAACCCTATTGTGATGGAAAAATCACAATATTCAGATGGATGAGCATAAGCTAATAAACCAATAAGCACTTCTAAAAAGAACAATTAACAAAAACTTTACCAACTCAATAAGCACAAATTTGAAAACTTTTAAAATACTAAATATGCAAACTTTATAAAACAAACTTTAAAAATACTAGACTTTTTTTAAGAAAACTAAAAAGTAAATAAGCTAAACAAAAAATTAAGCCAATAAGCATGTCAAGCTCAAACTCAATTCGTATTAAAACTTATAGATGAATAAAAAGATAAACTTTTTAATCAATCAAACATCAAGATTAAACAAAATCAAAGATTATTTCGAATCAAACATAATTAAAAAGATCAAGAAAGGTAGAAGAAGATGATTGTAAAAAAAGCTTGAAATAAGATTAAGATTAAAGATTCAAAAGTACAAGATTAAAGATTAAAGATTAAAGATTAAGAAAACTTGAAAGAAAAACTTAAGAACATGAAATAAATCTAGAGAGAGAAAGTGAAAACTACACTACTCCTACTCTAATCTAACTAACCACCTCCTAATGACACATTAGGAGGGTATTTATAGGAGGAGTAAAATGTTGGTGCTTTCTTCCTTCTTTCTTCTTGTCTCGACTCGATTTAAATTCTTTGTCTTTCTCGACGTCGTCTCGGGATTTGTCGATATAATTTGAACTCGTCTTATAATTTTCTTCTTTAATTAGACTTGGTTCTTCGACTTCATTAAATTCCCGTCTTTAGACTTTTTCTTCGATAAATCTTTAGAATAGGCCTTGGACTTCCGTTCTTTTTGCACTCTTGATCTTTTGACTTCGTCTTTTCTCGTTTCCTTCGATAAAAGCCCGTGTTTTCTTCCTCTTTCATCTTTTGGTCCTAAAACACAATAAAAACACAAACCACGCATAATTCTTACATTTACGGTATAAAATACACGTTTTGGCTTGGTTATTATTATAATTAAGTGGTAAAAGGATGGGTGTTTCCACACCTATCAGTGAGCCGTGTCCTATTACTGTTAACAAGAATGTTTTTCGCCAAGATGATGAATACCATTTTGCAATTAACGCGACAGATATCATTGATCTGTCGACATACAAAGAACGAGAGTGGTGTCATGACTCTTTTTGAGATGTAAGTACAATGTATGGATTACCATTTAAAAATGCATTCATTTTTTTATATCACAAAATT
This sequence comes from Glebionis coronaria, assembly GCA_025667525.1. Lineage (NCBI taxonomy): Eukaryota > Viridiplantae > Streptophyta > Magnoliopsida > Asterales > Asteraceae > Glebionis > Glebionis coronaria. Next base: position 9,388,730 of record CM046881.1, on the reverse strand, counting down.
TAATTTTGGTTTATGTCATCTATTTACTTTTAGGTCATTGTATCATCAAAAGGGACGCTTTTCAAAAAACAAGGTTGGTTTTTTGAACCCCGGACTTATCACAGCAAATGCATGCTTCCATCAAAAGTTCAGCACCATAGACTACTTAACTCTCTCAATGACGGATTATGACTTCTATCTTGCACCGTTTCTACAAGGGTACCATATCTTACCATCTTAAACATCATTTAAATTTTGTTCATTAGGTTATTGTTTTTTAATATGCGTTCACAACATGCAGCCGACATTATGTACTATTCATAATATGCCCCAATCATGGAATGGGATTCATTTTGAATTCGCAAAAGGGTTCAAAAATAGATGAGCAATGTTACAGGCTGGCCGGACTTATGGAAATGTAAGTACCATAAAAAATATTTAACATTTGACGTTTGTTTCTATAAAATTTAGCTCACGGTATTATTTTCTTCTTAGGGTCGTTGGAAGTCTGAAGTGGGAATTTCCAGTTATGAATCTTCAGAAATATGATTGGGTGAGTGGATATTACGTCATGAAGTGGATGCAGGACTTCATCTTGAAATATCAAACCGACAACTTCCCAAACAAAGTAAGTGTGCCTTTAGTTTTAACTTTACAGCTTATTATGTGGCTTATTCTGAACCTCCAGGTTGATTTTGAACTTTGTTTATTTAGTTTGCATCTGTACATTGTTAGATGCTTATCACTTATATTTATTTTATTCCTAATGTTTACATTCGATTAAATTAATTATAGGTACCGTGGAATAACGAGCGTCCATTGGATACCAAAGAGATAAACGCGATCATTGGCACATGGTTCACATTGTGGCGAGATTAGACATAGACGATTAAGCTAAATTCTAGTAATATTTTGTATTGTTGTAAATTCTAGTATGACTTTAATTTTAATAAAAATTGTGTTTGGTTGCTTTAGTTTGTTGGTTTTACAGATCTGGTCCTTCTAAATTAGTTTATATATATTCATTGCATTTGTATTTCTTCATTTTGGTGGGTTAAAATTGTAAAATTTGGAATTTACTAAAAATTCCAATTTTTTTTAAATACCAATTTCCAAAGAGACTTGTTTTTTATAAAATACATGTCTTTTTACTCTATAAAAAGACTGGTTAGATGTTGCTAAAAAGACTAGTTTCTTGAGGAATACTATGGATACCAATCTCTAAAGAGACTTGTTTTTGTTTTTAAAACAAGTGTCTATACGTATTATAGAGACTGGTTTTAAAACCAGTCTTTTTAGGATTTGCTAAAGAGACACCCCCCTTTGGAGACCTTTTGCAAAACCAGTCTCTAAGGGTTTTTTTGACCAGTCTCTAAGGACTTTTTTTGTAGTAGTGATCAAAATAAATGTTATAACAGGTACAACCATAATATACCGACTCATCGATAGCCATCCAGAGATGCACTCAATGAATTCAGCTGCACTGCTACACGACAACATGAGGGACATTACTTTGAACTAGTTTGTGATGTATATGTTCTCGTGTATATGAGTCTATTATCGTTGTAATATGCATATTTAAGTGTTCGTGTCGAATAAAATAATTTTTAAACGTGCCTCTTTGTAAGTCCCCATGTGTTTTCACAAAAGGTATGTATAATATTACGAATAAATAAATAAAATGACAGGTTATTCGCTGAGTTAACATTCATCGCTATAGTGTATAAAAAAAGTTATATACTACAAAAATAATAATTGTATAGTTACACTTTATTTTATAAATAATAATCATATAGTTTTTTAAATTAAAATATATAGTTTTTTTGCGAAAATAATAATAAATAGTTTTAGTCACGATATGTCGTGACTAAATCTAAGGTTTTATCAATGTAATATTTTAAACCTAGCATATGATTGTTAAAATTTCTAATTATTTCGAAAATTATTTTTACTTTAAATCAATACATGTTGCCACGACGGTTGTCGTGGCGAAAAGGTTATTTACCCGTTTTTAAAAGTTATATTAAATGAAAAAGGGCGAATCAATTTTCAGTCACGACTACGGTCGTGGCTAAAAGTTTTCAGTCAAATTTCATCCTAGGTTTTCTCGGTGAAAGTCTTGGTCAAGATTATATCAACTTTTAGCCATGACCGCGACGTGGATAAAGGTTTTAGTCAACCATTTAGGCCATGTTTCTTCGTTGAAAGTCTTGGTCAAGATTATCAAAACTTTTAGCCACGATATGTCGTGACTGAATAGTGGATTTCAAAGTCAAAGTTTGAAAAGGGATTCTTTTGTCATTTAGCGGGAATTTACCAACGATTTTAATCGTGGCTAAAGTTTTGCGTGGCTAAAAGCCTCGATTCTTGTAGTGGATGTGGCATCATAACAAAATGGAACTCAGTTAACACAAAAAACTCAAATGCGATTGTTTTTACAAGTAGAAGGAATTGATGCATATCACTTATACCATAAGAAGACAACCTGCAAAACGACTAATTTTAAAAATGTTAGGCGGTAGACGTTGAAGTGGCTTAACCATCCAAAGACCAAAGTCCGACACATTGAACAATTGTTAATAAAAAAAGTCTTATAAGCTTGTTCATCCACCAATGTGGGACGAAACCAAACTCATTTCCATCTATAAGCTTTTGTTCCACATTCATTATTCATGCCATATTTTATAATGTTTTTCCACCGTTAATTACACACCATGCCCATTAAAGATAGTCTGCATCACTTGATATATCGGTCTAATACCTGCCGCACCTGCGAACATGGCTAGTTTTGAGACAAATTTTTGCTTTTTATGTACCGAAAATGTTCCTCTTCCCATGTACTCGATAAGTAATGTACCATTTATTTTAATTTAAGAGCCTATAGGCATTGCTTCAAGATACTGTGACATAAGCCCTCTATTTGTGAACTTGGTTCGACACCTTTGAAGTAGATTTTGACAAGTAACTCAAAGTATCCTACTTCATCAACAGTGCTAGTTAGCGTGTATGCTCGCATGCACAGCTTGTTATCAATGGTAGCACATTAGAAGTTTCCCTACCGGTAATTTAAGAACTTTGTTTGGAGATGGTAGGGAGAAACAGAATAGCCTCACATTATGAGAAACCATTGTTTTTTAAATGAGCTTGAGTTGTTAACTCTTATAAGTGCAAAAAGAAACACTTTATATACTGTATGTTATTATTATTCAAGACACTTGTCACACCCCACCATGGCAGAATATAGGGCGCGACGTATGGATAACAACACAACAATAGCGTGTCTATAGAGATAACTAAATGAAATGAAAATATCATAAATGGTGACACGATGTCATGATGATATCATAAACAATACAGGCGTCTAGGTAAGCAGGTAACAGGTCGACCTCTTACCAAAGACATACAATTAACAAATAACAAACATATAGGTGTCTACAAAGTATAACTTATTCAAAACACATAGAAATAAACTAAGAAGGAACGAGGATCTCCTTCTAGATTCAATCCTAATGTCTCCAAATCTATCCACTTCTATTCTCAAGCTTAACCACATTCTCACCTGAAAGAGACACTAAAACACATCAACATAATGTTGGTGAGAGTCATAGGTTTAGACTCCAACCAAAAACAGATTATAATAAGCCGTGAACAACCACAAACCACTACACATATGGACAATGTGCTACAAATATGCATTAACAACTAACATTCAAGATCAATCATTCCAAACAAAATCCCAGGGCTCCCAGCCTTACCAAACACCATGGTACCATAGGCGCCCATACACCTATGTACCAATCCCAAGGCCCCGCCTTGTCACTATCCATTGGTCCCATAGATGCTCACACATCTATGTACCTCCCTAAGGCCCCGCCTTGTCAACATCCCCTTGGTACCAAGTCAAACCACAATAACTGAGACGGTACGTGTCCCCCGATCCAAATCATAAACACAATCAAGAATCACATAGCAGTTAATCACATAAGTGTACACACAAGTCCATTACCAATCATAAAACATTCACAGCATAAGTTATAAAACCAAACAGTGTCTCTTCCATCTCATCTGGAAGTGAAAATCATTAAAAGATACGGGACTATGAAACTCACCTGATTGATCTTCTCCGAAAATCCGCGCACTAGCAAAAAGCTAACAAACAAAAGCACACAATCAAAACATGAACCAAACACTAAGATGGCTCAACAACCTATGATGGACATCTAACATTCTCCCATATATATACACCTCATTTAAACGCTCTAAGCATCTCATTACACCCCTCTATAAAGCCCTTAACTCATTATACTTCATAACCCGTCCCGTTAACATTTTACCCAAAACAGTCCCAGTTTTAGGTCTCCAATCTATAAGCCAAACTCCCACTTAAACATACCCATGATCTCTGTAAAGGGAATATTTATGCCCTTACATATGTTAACTAACACCTCCCATTTGCCCCAACCTTAAAGCTACTGTTAAGGCCCCGATATATATATACACTTTTGTCATTCCAGATTTACTGATTTTAAACATACAAAAAGTTTGTTATGATTAGGGGGTCTTACCCTAAACCACAACCTTAGCTCCAATGCAGATACTTACTATAATATATAAACCATCTCTCATGTTCGTTAGAAGATCCCAATGCAAACCTAAGATCCCAATGCAAAACTAAGTACCCCAAACAACCTAATTTAGTTCTCGTTTCTTGCATTGGAAAGCCACTTCAATTACCTTTCCAGGGATACTTGGATCGTAAAATAAGAGTTTGTAGAACTCCCGATATGATCAAAACAATTGACTCAAAATTCTGCCCAGTTTTTAAAAATGGGTTTAATTAAATTAACCTCATTAATTACCCATAACCCCACTAATTACAAGCCCTAAACCATCTAATCATTATGAAATCATTAAAATACAGATTTTTATTTAAACCCTAACCTAAATCCATCATAATATGATTATCTAAACATTAAAAACAATTAATTTAAAAAGGGTTATTGAAGATTTACCTTTGATTTATGAAAACCCCCAAATTTTATGAAGAACCCTAATTTTTCTATTAAGGCCGACTTCAAAACCTCCAGGAGAAAGAAATTCTGATTTTTTTGTTGTGAATAAATAATATATAGGGTGTGATAACCCATTCCTAGCCCAACCCAAAAACCCCTTTCCTTTTTCTCCTTTTATCCTTTTTTTTCTTTCTTTTCTTGCGTCCAAACCGACTAACACCCCCTTATTTCGGTTTTTTTAATTTTATTATTAATTAATATCTTATTAATATTACCTTAATTTTCCTTAATTTATTTCAGCTCCTAACGCCCCCAAAACCTCAAAACCGTAAAACTAGTCAAATTTACGCATTTACCGTAAAAAAAACGTAAAATATACACTTTTATAAAAATTCTCAAATTTTGAAATAAACTTTATAACTAAGTCCTAAATGACTTAAAACCATCCCGAAAAATATTCCCGTGACTAAATACCTCATCCGAGACCTCAAAATGCTAAACCGTAAATCGTAAAAATACGATTTTCTATAATACATATATGTATACGTAAAACCACTAAATAACACCATCTCATTTCATAGTCACCACCATGTGAGCTCATGAACATGAAATCATCACACATCGTTTCACTCACAAGGTACCCCGTACCGGAATCGATATCCAAACCACAATCTATACACACCAATTAGCACATAAACACATAAAGACACGTAACTAGCACAAAATAAAACTAAGTGACGAACCTCAAAACCATGGTTGTCACATCACTCCCTCCTAATAGAAATATCGTCCCGAGATTTACTCCTTAGGATCAAACATACCATTAGCAAACAACTGAGGATACTTGTTCTAAAAGAACTCCTCTTATTTCCATGTGAACTTTAGTTCAAGTCTCGATTTACCACATATACTAACCAAAAATATTTAAATTCATTCCCAAACCCTTGACCTTACAGCCACTAAATCTCACAAGTGACTCTTTGATAAAACAAAGACTCTTATTTGCCCAAAACCCGAATAACCGGACATGCAAATATGCATTCTCAAACAACATTTACCAATCTTAATACATGAAATACATCATGTATACCACTCATTTCCCTCAGGTAATTCTATGCTCATAAGCTACTGGTCCGATCTTTTTAAAGATCATAAATGGACCTACAAAACTCTACATCAACTCTTCCATTTTACCAAAACATACCACCCGTTACTATGGGTGAAACTCCCTACATAACTTTGTCACTAAACTCTAGTGGTTTCCTCCTTTTCAACATAGCATCCCTTGTTGCTCTCATTCATTCCACAATCACCATTACCACATTAGTAGCCTCTTTTACCAATTCTAGTCCACAATGGGGACAACTCACCCTATCCTTTCATATAGTGCCTCAAATGGCATTTATCGACTTCTAGTATGATAACTATCATTATATGAAAACTCAGCCATCGCTAAAGAGTTTCCTAACTCCCTCTAAATCAATCACCCATGCCCTTAGTGTAACTCCTAAGGTTGTATAAATGTCTCACTCACCTATCCTTTTCCAGTTAGCTGGATATACTCATATCCAATCATGTTCATCGAATCCCTTTAGTCCGTACCCCAAACTACTTAAAAGTTCCAATTTCCTTTCAAAGTGACCTATGACGGTCTTTCACATATCTATTAATTCTTCCAATCCAAATCAACTTATGATCTATACACATCATCAAAAGGACGGTTATCTCAGTTAGTCTATCAACTGCCATCCAAACCCATGCTACAACTACTTCCATTAAATTTGGATAGCTCATTAGTAGGACCTATACACTTCTATCTCACTTTTCTTCATGATTTTTTTATACTCAACACTTCCTTTATACCTACACAGTGTCTTACCTTCAAGGTCATATTGCTCCTCATCTTGTCTCAGTTAGACCAAGCCCTTAGTTCCTATGGCACATCACACCTATAACTCCTCACCATTCGATTATCGATACTAAGCCTCCCAAACAATCAGTATAGGTCAGTGCCATTTCCTTTTCCACACCACGACAGTATTAGCCTGTGTTGTGCTTTATTCTACTCATTAAGCTCTACCAAAGTTTTACATTCGGTTCCTATCTCGACCTATTTCATTCATGCTTCGCTTCCGTACACACTTCCTTCTTCTTCCTCAACTCCTACCATACATCACGATGTGATGCTTCCCATCGTTTCTTTCCTTTCCATAATCCCTCATAAGGCATTCCATACATGTTTGCTAACTTTCACGCAAAACCCTCTATTCCATCACCTCCGTACGCACTCCTTCGAACTTCTCAACAACGTGCCTTCTCATTCCTCTTGAAATATGAGATGAATTAGTCAGTCTATCGACTATCATCCAACTCTCGTCGTACTTATTCCTCCACCTATGTATCCCTTTCGCCAATTTCGTCCTTACATCGCCCCTACTAAGCTACTCCTATCTATGTAGGAAGTATAGTCTACTTTCCTTTTCTCCATATGATTTGTCCAAGCCACGCAACATACATGTTGACACGTTCTCTGCTTTAGACAAATCAACTCGTGCAACCTACATCCTTCATCCAAACCACCCTAATACGTCATCCATATAGTTCAAGTTCGTCTCAGCTTCACTTCATTCTTCTTATTCCATGTCTCATCAACTATGCTTGCCTTTCCCAGATGGTACTTGGCCTTGAAATTTTCTTTCATCACTTAACTCCACCCACCACCTTTTCCAAATGTTCAATCAAGAGGATTAAATATGTGTTGGAGACGTTCATCATCTATATAGATCATTCTCTACGTCTCGTACCCCAAATGCCTCTAGCATTCTAGGCAGATATAACAATCCAGCTCCACTAACTAAGTCTATCTAGCCATCTATACGCCAAAATTTTCCAAGTAGCTTCACTTGTTTTTCTCACAACCAGTTCTCCTACTCCCTCCTAATAGGGACAGACTAGAGTTTCATGTGATTCCATGCGGATCACACTCTCATCTTATACCCACATTAGTTTCCATTTGTCTACTAAGCCATATTTTGAATTCTTATTCAAATCTCATACTTCTACTTTGATCTTGCACACAACATGAGGTACTTTCAATCATCATCTTCTAGGAATACTTGGTTCTCTCCTTCCATGGTTCTCCCTTATTCCTACACTATCCTATTTAACAAAAATTCCATACTTCATTCATCAAATCTATGGAAATCACTAGTGCATTAGATAAATCATAGCTGTCTTTCCCAAAGATCTTTCATAACACCTTCACAAAACCGACTCTCTAATCACTTTTCCACGAAACTTATTCAGCTCAGCCTCACTTCTCATCCCTCGATATTGATTGCCGCAAAATTCTATCCGTGTAGTCACTCGACTCCCCTTGTTACTTCCACGAGTTCTTAATCTCTCCCATGTCGTGTATTCACTTCATCACGATCCACTGGTTCAGCTCTTTGTTGCTCCACTCTGATACTCGATCTGTCCTTCTTCGTCACGAACCATACGTAAATTTCCCATCATAATGCTTGTCACCTTTCTAGTCCTTGAAACTTTCGTGACTCCTTTGAAATCTCTTGCATCCTTCTTGCAGCCGACACGTAGTCCTTTCATCTCCTTGCTTCGCGATGTAGCTCTTTACGCACTCCTTCTCGTCTCCATGTTGTTACCTAGGAACTTCACACGACGTAGTAGCTTCTAACTTCAACTCATCAACCACAATATTTCTAAAATTACTTCAACCAACTTCTCAACGCATGACATCTCGTTCCCAAGACCACTCAACTAACTTTACTTACTCCCTTATTCCTGTAACTAATCTAAGTTTCAAAACTCCACAAATCTTAATCATTCCTTCAACACAACTTTTAATCCAAAACACATCTCTCCATTATAGTATCTAACCATAAGTAATACTACCCAACTCTATTCTCTCATCCTAACGTTCCCACAATCGCATAAATAAATCAACCAGGACGTGTAACCAAAGAATTTCAAATAATCGTGTCCCAAAATAAAATATAGGGTAAAACGAACCCTAGCCAAAACAACTGAAAACAAAACAATGTAACCCGAAAGATTAATGGAGTGTGCCAACAACAAAAGATAGACTCATCATGATTTGTATTACCAAATTTCGATACGTTAGAAAATTTAAAACTTTCGTCCCAATTTAGTTACTCCTCATAAGAACCAAACTTGAATACTACCAAAATCAATCATACTCATTTTTAATCAATAACTCATTCGTTTATCTTCATCATTTTATCCAGATATCAACTAGTTAGTATACTACAATCTTATTCTAACCATTATCTTATTTACCCATATTATACTTATTTCACTTGTTATTATGAAACCAATACATGTTTATAAAATACAGTGTTTTATTTTCATTTTATTCTATATTATTATTATTATTTTATAAAATCCATTTAGGCGGGTTATAACTAACTACTACACGTTTACAAGGTGTGGTGTTATTATTATCATTACTAAAATAAATTCTCCCTTTTACTCTTGCCGTCTAGTTAAATACTTCTAAAATTTTAATTACACTTAAGAAAATTTTTGTAAAATTTCTTCACCCTTTAAAATGTATTATCACATGTTACCTGGTAAACTAATCCAATTATTTTCAAGAAATTTTTTTTATAGCTTACTACCACAAACTTAAAAAAAATATGTAAGTCACGATATAATACCATACACTTACAAATTATGTTCAAATCGTTTTCCTATAATCAGCCACGCTTATTTGCAAGAAATTTAGTTGTTCTCATTAATTAAATACATACCCGAATGTGGGCACACATCCAAAAGACTCAAAACGTCGTTGGAACTCCATCAAACTCCAGCACCATAAAACACGAGCAAACACAAGGTACGTTCAAGTTATAATAACTAGTGAACGACCATATACCATAACTTAACACATAGTAGTATATATACTTCCGCATATATATACCTATTAAATCTCCCAAAACATACTCGTTATCATACATATCAAGTCAATCGATCGCGTCATACACTCGTTTTTCCATACGAGTAATCACCTTCTCACCATCTCACCATGCCACAACAAGGCACAAAACCCATTACCAAAACCAACCCATATCGTGTGACCTCATAATCACAGGACACGACTATAACTCAAAACATATAACACACCAAAAAATAGCCATATCGTAGGAAGCCGTTACATAAACCTATATACTATACATAAACCAATAATCCACATCTCATCATATACAAGCATGTACTAACCCTCTTTCATGCAATCATACTTAGGAACCCATTGAAGTTGTGGTACTTGTATAACTATGTTGGCCACCATACTTATACAATTACCCTTTCCCCAATGCACTCCCTCCTATGATGACACTTATAAAAATAAATACAACACATAACACATAAATCCATCAACTCACCTAAGCACATAACCACATAACCTAAAAGGTCCAAAACTCCATCTATTAAAATAACATAGTAAAACTCTGGAATACAGAAATCCATAGTCTAGCTAAAACTGCATAGACAAAATCCAAAACGAAAACATAATCAATTATAAGTCATGTCGCCCATAAGAGTGGAAACGGCTTAAAATCCTTCCTACGCATGTACTCCTAGTAACTCGAACCACCACACGATTCTTAGGAAACATGACTTAAACATCGAAAGAAAAAAATAACATACCTCAGGTATATAAAATAACTCGACAAAAGATAGAAACTACCTTGTACTAAATTAGTACTATAATGTACAATTTAAGCAAAATACAACAATGACTAGCGTGGACGATTATGGTTCAACCCGCACTAGTCACAACCCAAAAAGAAAATAACATGTGGCTAAGTATGAACATACTATGGTTCAATTCATACTAGTCAAAACATCGCAATAAATAACATCCAAACACATCAATTATTATAAAATGCACACATACTCCTATGACGCCTATATGCAGGGACCCTTAAGCTATAGACTAGGCTACGCGACTAGGCAACCTAATTCTCTATAACCATTGTCTCTGATACCATTCTATCACACCCCACCATGGCGGAATATAGGGTGCGACGTATGGATATCATCACAACAATAGCGTGTCTATAGAGATAACTAAATGAAATGAAAATATCATAAATGGTGACACAATGTCATGATGATATCATAAACAATGCAGGCGTCTAGGTAAGTAGGTAATAGGTCGACCTCTTACCAAAAACATACAATTAACAAATAACAAACATATAGGTGTCTACAAAGTATCACTTATTCAAAACACATAGAAATAAACTAAGAAGGAACGGGGATCTCCTTCAAGATGCAATCCTAATGTCTCCAAAGCTAGCCACTTCTATTCTCAAGCTTAACCACATTCTCACCTGAAAGAGACACTAAAACACGTCAACATAATGTTGGTGAGAGTCATAGGTTTAGACTCCAACCGAAAACAGATTATAATAAGCCGTGAACAACCATAAACCACTACACATATGGACAATGTGCTACAAATATGCATTAACAACTAACATTCAAGATCAATCATTCCAAATAAAATCCCAGGGCTCCAAGCCTTACCAAACACCATGGTACCATAGGCTCCCATACACCTATGTACCAATCCCAAGGCCCCGCCTTGTCACTATCCATTGGTCCCATAGATGCTCACACATCTATGTACCTCCCTAAGGCCCCGCCTTTTCAACATCCCCTTGGTACCAAGTCAAACCACAATAACTGAGACGGTACGTGTCCCCCGATCCAAATCATAAACACAATCAAGAATCACATAGCATTTAATCACATAAGTGTACACACAAGTCCATTACCAATCATAAAACATTCACAGCATAAGTTATAAAACCAAACAGTGTCTCTTCCATCACATCTGGAAGTGAAAATCATTAAAAGATATGGGACTATGAAACTCACCTGATTGAGCTTCTCCAAAAATCCGTGCACTAGAAAAAAGCTAACAAACAAAAGCACACAATCAAAACATGAACCAAACACTAAGATGGCTCAACAACCTATGATGGACATCTAACATGATCCCATATATATACCTCATTTAAACGCTCTAAGCATCACATTACACCCCTCTATCAAGCCCTTAACTCATTATACTTCATAACCCGTCCCGTTAACATTTTACCCAAAACAGTCCCGGTTTTAGGACTCCAAACTATAAGCCAAACACCACTAAAACATACCCATGATCTCTGTAAAGGGAATATTTATTTCCTTACATATGTTAACTAACACCTCCCATTTGCCCCAACCTTAAAGCTACTGTCAAGGCCCCGATATATATATATATATATATATATATATATATATATATATATATATATATATATATATATATATATATATATATATATATATATATATACTTTTGTCATTCCAGATTTACTGATTTTAAACATACAAAAAGTTTGTTATGATTAGGGTGTCTTACCCTAAACCACAACCTTAGCCCCAATGCAGATACTTACTATAATATATAAACCATCTCTCATGTTCGTTAGAAGATCCCAATGCAAACCTAAGTACCCCAAACAACCCAAAACATAAAAATAAAACAGGCTGAATTCAAAACTGTTTTAACCTCCGACTGTTGTAACCTGTTTTTGACCCACTTCCCTACCTCCAATTTAGTTCTCGTTTCTTGCATTGGAAAGCCACTTCAATTACCTTTCCAGGGATACTTGGATCGTAAAATAAGAGTTTGTAGCACTCTTGATATGATCAAAACAATTGACTCAAAATTCTGCCCAGTTTTAAAAACGGGTTTAATTAAATTAACCTTATTAATTACCCATAACTCCACTAATTACAAGCCCTAAACCATCTAATCATTATGAAATCATTAAAATACAGATTTTTATTTAAACCCTAACCTAAATCCATCATAAGATGATTATATAAACATTAAAAACAATTAATTTAAAAAGGGTTATTGAAGATTTACCTTTGATTTATGAAAACCCCTAAATTTTATGAAGAACCCTACTTTTTCTATTAAGGCCGACTTCAAAACCTCTAGGAGAAAGAAATTCTGATTTTTTTGTTGTGAATAAATAATATATAGGGTGTGATAACCCATTCCTAGCCCAACCCAAAAACCCCTTTACTTTTTCTCATTTTTTCCTTTTTTTCTCTCTTTTCTTGCGTCCAAACCGACTAACACCCCCTTATTTCGTTTTTTTTAATTTTATTATTAATTAATATCTTATTAATATTACCTTAATTTTCCTTAATTTATTTCAGATCCTAAAGCCCCCAAAACCTCAAAACCGTAAAACTAGTCAAATTTACGCGTTTACCGTAAAAAAAACGTAAAATATACACTTTTATAAAAAATCTCAAATTTTGAAATAAACTTTATAACTAAGTCCTAAATGACTTAAAACCATCCTGAAAAATATTCCCGTGACTAAATACCTCATCCGAGACCTCTAAATGCTAAACCGTAAATCGTAAAAATACGATTTTCTATAATACATATACGTATACGTAAAACCACTAAATAACACCATCTCATTTCATAGTCACCACCATGTGAGCTCATGAACATGAAATCATCACACATCGTTTCACTCGCAAGGTACCCCGTACCGGAAACGATATCCAAACCACAATCTATACACACCAATTAGCACATAAACACATAAAGACACGTAACTAGCACAAAATAAAACTAAGTGACGGACCTCAAAACCATGGTTGTCACAACACTAATGTCTCTTGTAAGGTTTAATGCATCCTTAATATTCATGAAAATTTGTATACTGTATTTCAAGATTAGTTCACAAACCCTTTGGAACATAACATAACCTTAATTTGAATAAAACTTTTAGTTAATAGCAAACTAACCAAACCAAGGTGTCGTTTGTTTTTTAAGAGATTTTAAATCTGAATCTGAATGACAAGTCTGATTGTTTAGATATGGCTAAAAAGTCTGAATCTGATTCATAGAAAGTTGTTTGTTTCATGAAAACGTCTGAATAATTATAACAAGTTTCTTTTTTCAAATTCACAAAATAGTTCAAATAAATTATATAAAAAAGAAAGTTCTAAAACGTTTTTAAAATAATAATTCAGTAGATTACTTAAAAACGTAAACATTAACTAAAAAATTCAATCCTAAAATAACACACTAACAGCCTAATAGCAATAAAAGTTCATTAGAAAACCAATATACTACCAAAAGTGTTGCCTTTTTATAAGATATACTCCACTGCTGTTTATGAATTTATATCAATATTATACGCATCACTTATATACGTGAATAAGAGGCAAATAGAGATCCACTCATGTCTAAGCGAATCAGAGGACGTAAGACTTTTTTCTCTTCTGAATCTAAATAAAAAACAAACACCCAAAAATACAAAATGTCTAATTCGGTCAGAAATTAGAGATGTTCAGATGTTTTTTTGAAAACAAACACAGCCCAAGTAAAAAAATGAATCTGATTTACATTCACACCGCAACAATCAGTTTGCATCAAAATCCAAACAACCTCCAAGTATCAACAATAATAACGACAAAATAAAAAGAAGCTAACTGTGAGAAATTATCGTCAGAAATTATCGATCATGAGAAATTATCAAGAAATTATCGATCATTATCCGGTTCATATGATGACCAGTTATAAGGAGATATTTGAATTTGACAATTCCTTGAAGCCCTTGGAAACATGGACAATTCTGCATCTAACAGCTCTCTCCCTTCATAAGAGACGAGAACACTATTGTACCTGACTATTAGCTTCTTTAAATCCACTGCATTGTTCAATATGAACTTCAGGTATTTTACTGTTTCAGAATCGCACAACCATTTAGTGGTATCAGTATATCTCACCGTTACGATGTTCTTCAATGTTGATGTTGGAAAATACGTTGGTTTCCTCCACGGACCTTCATGTTCCTTTTGTTCTAACACATATAAGATGGAGAAAAATCAACATTATACACAAATACAAAAGAATTAAGATCGAAAGCATAAAATAGGACTATCTCAAAGCTTAAAAATACCTTTCTAATGAACAAGTGTTCCAGCTGACTATTCCTTTTAAGAATTTGAGGAATTTCCTCCAGATTATGATGATCACGACCCACTAGTCCCAGTTGAAGGTTTATATAGTTCATAACAATTATTTAAAACCCTAATATGGATCAAAGCACATACAGTGGAAGCAAATTAACAAGATCATAATTTAACACAATTGTAATTAATCAAGATTAGGGTTACATACCTTTATCCTAGCAAGATCTACAAGAAAACGGAACGGTCACCGGTAGAGATAGATTACGAACACCACCGGGATATAGTCTAAAGCAAGACTATATCATGATCTTGTACACACGTAATACGGCGAGTTAATCGTGAGTCTAGCACGAACAAACTGAGCTTCCAAGTCTATGGTGTATCTACCCAACAACCCTAGAGAGGGGTTAGGATTAGATCTACAATATCTTAATCGAAGAACAAAGAAGAACCCTAAAAAGGGGTGTTTGGCCGGCGGTTTTAAGAGCAATAGAGAGGAGAGGAGTAAAAAATTATGACACCTTGAGTTTGTTAATATAGCCCTTGGAAAAACTTTTCCTCCAAGGTTTAAACAAATTTAAGGCAACAAAATCTTTTCCCTTCCCTTTGGTCTCCTATAGCCGGCGGTTAACAAGCCCACAAGGGGGTTTCCGGAACTTTTCCGTCTCCTTCTTTTAGCTTCTATTAGATTCTATAACGGTCGTTTAATACTTAACTTTAATTGTTTAACGATCGTTAGTTTAAGCTACGGTTTGATTTAATAAATAGAATAAATATATTTAATAAATAAATTAACCCTTTACGTAATGTGTGCAATCCCGTGATCTCGAGTTCGATCCTATCACACGACTATTGATTTTAAGTCCATAAACTTTCAGCTCCCACTTGGACAAAATTCGAATATCGTGATCACATTGACTAGCGTCTAGTTACACTAGCAATGTCACTAGTACAACTCAAGTAAGGTTTCCTGGACAAAACCTTTAAATGATATATAATCATTATTATTATTCTTTCATTTCAAATATATCGTTAATAAGGATATGGATCTCAGTCATTCCTTTCATTAACTAATCTGTTTCTCGTTTATGGATATAGCAAGATTACCAAAACACATTTGGGTGTGGCCACACAAACATCTTACTACTCCCCCGAGGGGGCCCAACTGTATTATACATCAAAATAATTTGAAGGAAACAAATCCCATTTTGACTACAAGCAAAACACATGAACTTTGCAACACTTCTAAAAATAACCCTTATAGCTACCAGTTACGTTTAGCGTTAGGTTACCTTACAGAAATGCACTACATTCAATGCAGTTTTCTGTATCTCAGGTCTAAGGATAACTATTCATGATTTACTTAATGACAAAGATCCATAAAGTAAAATCATATAGTCGGGATAAGTCCAATATTTGATCCATCAAATATCATCTAAAATTGACCAATATACTTTCAAGTATACTCTGTCACTATTTTGAATTGTCTTAGTTTAATAAACTCCCATATTATTAATCGACAACGGACATTTAGAAACATCATAATGCTCATGGATTAAAACATGTAAAATAGGATACAAAATCAAATAACAGAAAAATAAATGAAATCCAATCTTTATTTCATCAATTTAATAATGTCTTACATCCTTTATCCAAATACTAATCAACAGATTTATTGCATGAATTCGCTAGCTAGTTGCAGCCCAATAGCCTTAGCATGCTTAACTACCTTTGGCCTAGATAAAGCCTTAGTAAAAGGATCAGCTACGTTATCATCTGTGTGAACTTTTATTAATTTTATTTCTCGAGCTTCCACTTGTTCTCGAAGGTAGTGATATCTACGTTTAAAGTGTCTGGCGCCTTTCATAACTCCAGGGTCATTGGCGAATATAATTGCAGTAGAATTGTCGCAATATATATCAACAGGTTCTTTAATTGAAGGCATCACTCCAAGATCTCCAATAAACTTCCTAATCTAAACAGCTTCCATTGCAGCTTCTGAAGTGGCCATGTACTCCGATTGAGTTGCATGCATAACAATGGTTTTCTTCTTACTGCTCTTCCAGTCAACTGCTCCTCCATTGATGACAAACACGTAACCCGTCTGAGACTTCATATCGTCTTTATCACATTGCCAGGACGCATCACAGAATCCTGTTACATTCGATTATGTGTCTGGTTTACCCCCGAATACCAAAAACATATCTTTCGTACTTCTCAAATACTTTAGAATATGCTTAACAGCAGTCCAGTGGAACTTTCCTGGATTCTGTTGGTATCTACTGACCAAGTTCTGAGCAAACGCCACATCAGGCCTTGTGCATCTTACAACATACATAATAGATCCTACAGCCGAAGCATAAGGCACCTTCTGCATGTAAGCCACCTCTTCGGGTGTTGATGCATCTTTCTCATGACTTAATTCATGCTTAACCTCCATCGGTAGAAAACCTTTCTTAGAGTTATGCATGTTATACTTCTTTAATATCTTATCTATATAAGCATCTTGACTAAGACCAATTAACCGTCTACTTCTATCTCGATAGATTTTAATTCCCAGAATATATGCAGCATCTCACAAATCCTTCATAGAAAAACATTTACCAAGATAATCCTTAACTTCCTTAAGTCTTGGAATGTTACTTCCCATGATTAATATGTCATCGACATATAAAATTAGGAACACTACATTACTCCCACTAGCTTTGCGATATACACATGGCTCATCACGATTTTGAATAAATCCGAACTTTTTGATTTCTTCATCAAATCGCTTATTCCATTGACGTGATGCTTGCTTTAAACCATAAATAGATCTTTGAAGTTTGCACACGCGCTTTGGATATTTAGGATCAACGTACCCTTCCGGTTGTTGTATATAGATGTCTTCATCTATGCGACCGTTCAAGAAGGCAGTTTTAACATCCATTTGCCATATCTCATAGTCATAGTATGTTGCTATAGCTATGAGAATCCTAATAGCTCGTAAGTCTGCTACATGAGAAAATGTCTCCTCATAGTCTACGCCAAAAGTTTGAGTAAAACCTTTAGCTACTAAACGTGCTTTATAGGATTGTATTTCACCATCCATGTCGGTTTTCTTCTTGTAGATCCACCTATTTTTCACTACTTTAGCATTTTTAGGTGCGTCCACAAGAATCCAAACATCGTTGATTTCCATGGATTTCATTTCCTCATTCATCGCAACTATCCATTTTGACTTTTCTGGATCAAACATTGCGGATCGATAGTT
Organism: Glebionis coronaria; assembly: GCA_025667525.1. Taxonomy (NCBI): domain Eukaryota; kingdom Viridiplantae; phylum Streptophyta; class Magnoliopsida; order Asterales; family Asteraceae; genus Glebionis; species Glebionis coronaria. The sequence goes on along the minus strand of CM046881.1, from coordinate 9,370,439 downwards.
AGCAGGTTCACCAAGATCCCCTACTTCCTCCTCATCATCCTCTATGTAAAGACATAGTTTGTCTGGCGCACGTATGGTTCTTTGAGACCTACGTGGAGGAATTAATTCCGGTGGAACTCCCAGACTTTCTGGTTCTACATGAATTTCTTCGCTAGTATTTTCAGAAGGCAATGTATCTTCTTGAATTTCTTCAAGATCATAATTTCTCCCACTGAATTCTTGATTTACAAGATCACTTTCAAGGAAGTCTCCATACCGAGCCACAACTACTTTGTTCTCAGCCGGATAATAAAAGTAGTAACCAATAGTTTCCTTAGGGTAACCTACAAAGATACATTTTACTGAGCGTTGTTGGAGTTTATCTCTAGAGTCACGTTTCACATACGCCTCACAACCCCAAATTTTCAAATAAGACAAATATGGCTTCTTGCCATGACATAGTTCATATGGTGTCTTATCAACCTTCTTTGTGGGAACCATATTCAGAATACGAATAGCAGATTCAAGAGCATAATCCCAAAAGGATAATGGTAAAGTTGTAAGATTAAACATAGATCGCACCATATCCAATAATGTACGATTTATCCTTTCAGATACACCATTTTGTTGTGGAGTATATGGAGAAGTAAGTTTCTGAACAATTTCGTTCTCACTTAAATAATCTTTAAACTCTTGACTTAAATATTCACTACCTCGATCAGAACGAAGAGCTTTAATCTTCTTTCCTAGTTATAACTCTACTTCTGCTTTAAACGTTTTGAATGTTTCAAACACCTCATGTTTATGCTTAAGTAAATAAACATAACCATAATGGCTATAATCATCCGTAAACGTTAAGAAGTAGCTAGCAGCTTTCCTTGGCACATGTCTAAGTGGTCCACACACATTAGTATGTATCAAACCAAGTAGTTCAGTAGCCCTTTCAATAATGCTATTAAAAGGTTTCTTGGTTATCTTTCCAGAGATACAAGACTCACATTTATCAAATGATTCATCATTGATATTTTCCAAAAGACCATCATGTTGAAGCTTTTGTATGCGAGTCTTCCCAATATGGGCAAGTCTACAATGCCAAAGATAAGAAGATTTCTTCTTATTCATGCTAAAAACAGAATTATTTTACCTCTTGGAATTATTATCATGCATGTTAATTTCAAAAACACCATTCATAGAAATTGCATCAAAATAGAATAAACCATCTTTGAAAACATAAATTCTATTATTATCAATCGTGTGATTAAATCCAAGATCCAACATACAAGAAACGGAAATAACACCCCTAACAATTGTAGGTGCATAATGAAAATTATTTAAAAACAGTACAAAACCCGAAGGTAAAACTAGTTTAAATATTCCTATAGCTTCAACCGCTGCTTGTGCGCCATTGCCCACTTGCAGAAATTGTTCCCCATAGGTAAGCTTCCTTTTCAACTCAAATCCCTACATTGTATTACAAATGTTAATACCACATCCCGTATCATATACCCAAGAGTTTGATTTGTATGTAAGATTAAATAACTCTATCATAAATAAGTTACCTGAAGATGCTGTAGTAGCTAGCTCAGCCTTCTTCTTATGTTCTTGAAACTCATGGAGGTAGAGAGCAATTCCTCTTCTAGTGTCCAGTCATTTTGTAGTGGTGACAAGTCTCATCTTTCTGAGATTGACTCTTCTTGACAAAGTTCTGCTTTGGTTTTGATGGAGTCGCAACTTGTTTGGTCTTATCAACCTTGCCTTTGCCTTTCTGCTTCTTATTCAATTGCGGTTTTGGTTTAGTCACTCTACCCTTTTAGACATAAAGTACTTGAGGAGTAGCAGTGGATGCCTTATCTTTCAACCCCTTTTCAAAGTCAATGAGCATTGCATGCAGATCGTTAACCGTCTTGCCCGTGCAATGCATATTATAGTTACGAACGAAATCATTGAAGTCCTTATTAAGGGACCTATTGATCAAGTTGATAGCCATATTATGATCATAGGGTTTTCCTAGTGCAATGAGTTGTTCCATATAACCCCTCATTTCCATATAATGAGCACTTACGGACTTTCTAGGAGCTTGCTTGCAACTATGTAGAGCATCAACCAAATCATAGATCTCTACAGCTTGCGGCGATTCATACACAGCCTTGAGTTCATCAAGCATTTGCTGAGGTGAAAATAGCTCATACTTCCTTTGAAGTGATGAAGCCATTCTCCCTAACATTACAGGAACCACCTCATGGTGCTTCTTAACGTTAGCAGCGTGTTGAAGCCTTTCCGCATCAGATGCTCCTTCAGCAAGATCCTCCGGAAAAGGAGTAGTTAAGATATCAATAGTACCGGCTGCTATCAGAACAATTCTTAGTGAGCGATACCAGTCATTGAAATTCAGGTCGTTCAAAGAAAGCTTTGAACGCCGAGCTTATTGTCAGATTGTTTTCGGGTTGAGCCATTTCTACAGAAATAAGTTCAAACATTAGTATTTTTGATAATACAATTCAAGAAAATAAAATTACCCCGATAATAAAACCATAGTATTTTCCTTGAAAAACTAGAATCCATATTGACATAGATTCATCACATCAGTTGATCTACTAGTGACAAATGTAGTCAACACAGTAACTTGTCGAACAATAATTGACAAACAAATTTGTAATTTCTAGATATGTTAGGGATTTACATTGCCAAAATCATTTGCATTGTAGACATATTTCATCCCTACTTTACGCCTTAAGTTTCCAGTTCTTACTGAGTAACTTAATTAAGTCGACTAATCTGAAGAACGTAAAACCTTCATGTGCAATCTTATTCAGTCATGAAGTTTTCTCCCCATTACAACATCGTCCAAAATCTCATATGACGACAATTGTAACTTCAAGTGTTTGTCAATTAGATGGCATATGACATAAATTTTTAGGGTATATATTTTGGTGTCAAAATCATGTATGGAGAAGCATGCATACATCTCCATAACATAAGTTTAATAAAACGTTTAGTAAACTTTTTGGTGAGACTAAAATTTCATCATATATTTGCAAGTTGAGGTATTGGTTAAACCAATTAAAGATTTTACACACAACTAAATTCACACCGTACTTTTTCTAGAACTCAGCTAAAGCACAAAGCAATAACCTTATTCATTGTGTTTCGGATGTAGATTAATGCAGTTAAATCAACCTTAAAGAATTATACAAGTAACAACCATAGGTAATTCCAATTTTGACGCACAGGCGAGCCGGGAATTTGGTCAGCGCTGAAGCATAACACCTCCTTCCTTAACCGGGTACATGACCAGCGGTGTGTTATACCCACTTTATAGTTTGTCAAAATTGAGTAGGCCGTTAAGTTGCTATTGCAATTCTAATCAACACAAATCGTATGTAATTTTGATCTCAAAACAATTCATTAATTTTGATAAGATTTAGTCAATATTATTTTTCTTAAAAAAATTACCCTTGTTTACAACATACAATAAAAAACACATGAAAAGAAGTAGTACAAAAAAAACTAAATCAAATAGCCACATGCATAACAGTTTATTCAAAAAACATCAAATCTAGGGTTTTTATTAAACATAAAAAGTCTTCCCTAATTTTAAAACTTTGAATCAAATAAAGCAAATAGCACTCAAAATTGATCCGTAAAAAACATGCATGTTTATTACGGATCTCCCACATTCTCTTAACAATTAAAAAACTACGGATCGTAACCACACATGACATAACAATTAATTCATGCAAAACATATAAAGTTAATTACCATGTAATTTTAGGGTTTACAAATTTTTATTTATTTTTTTTTATAAAAAAATTCGGCAAATCCGATTTTTAAAAAACAATAAAAACAAAAAACCCTAATTTTATAAAACCTAAAAAGCAACATGTAATTTTTAACACAAATTAATATTAGTTAAAAAACTTTAGATCTTGATAATTATAATCATGTTAAAACGACTCTGATACCACTGAAGGTTTATATAGTTCATAACAATTATTTCAAACCCTAATATGGATCAAAGCACATACAGCGGAAGCAAATTAACAAGATCATAATTTAACACAATTATAATTAATCAAGATTAGGGTTACATACCTTTATCCTAGCAAGATCTACAAGACAACGGAACGGTCACCGGTAGAGATAAATTACGAACACCACCAGGATATAGTCTAAAGCAAGACTATATCACGATCTTGTACACACGTAATACGGCGAGTTAATCGTCTAGCACGAACAAACTGAGCTTCCAAGTCTATGGAGTATCTACCCAACAACCCTAAAGAGGGGTTAGGACTAGATATACAATAGCTTAATTGAAGAACAAAGAAGAACTGTTAATCCCATTTAATCCATAACACAAGATTTAGAAGAGATATTTAGAGAGAGAAAGAGAAGAAAAGTAGAGAGAGAAACAAGAGAGATTTTGGAAGGTTTATGTTTACTAGAGAGAGAAAGTAAAATGAACCAACACCCTCTTCCACACATGGAAGAGGGTATATATACCCTTGGCATATGGGCCGTGGGTTTAAGTGACTTGGGCTGGGCTTGGCTTTGTCTTGGGCTTACGCCCCTAACTTATACAATATTAGCTTAAAGTCCAAGCCCGGTTTTTCCCGACTAACCTATTACAATACAAGACCATTTACGACTAAGATGACCTATAAATTCTTGTTCGACTATATAAAATATAGGGCTAACAATCTCCCCCAATGTATCGGTCATCTTAAAAAACATAAGATGATCGAGTGAATACATTCTTGTAGAGGAGATCTTCCTGCTTTGGTCTTGTATCTTGGTCTTGATCTTGTTTGTAACGGCTTTATTCCTTCATGCCTTGTGATCTTTATCTTGAGCCTTTGTCATTTGACTTTGAGTGCTTGAGATCTTCATTTTGTGATCCTTGTGACTAAGATGACATATTACATTCTTACATTCTTAGGTATCTTGATTATCGCCATCTTGTGCTCTTGTGACTTCTGAATCGACATCGGTAGCACAGCTACGCCACCTTCTTGATATGCAACAACATATATAGACACGGATAAAATGGCTTTGAAAATTTCATCCTAACTCGGTAGCGTTTTACCTCCGGTCGGTGAAGACCGTTTAGACGGTATTAGTACCGTACCTGTGATTGGGTAGATTCGATTAAGAATCTCCTTGATAGGGTTTCCTGGTGGTAGCAGCCAGTTCTCTTTACTCTACCGTCTCAAAGCAGACTGCGAACGTAAAGAGTGAATCATAAGGATAAATTATCCGTCTGATTAGAGTCGTCAATTCAGATTTCCTGGAACAAGTTTGATTCTAAAAGAATCGCACCATTGTTGCTTTCCAGTTTGTCACAAGCTTGATTCATAGAGAATCTTGCGAGTTACCTACCGCAGTGCTGTTTGATGTTGACACTGGAAGGATTTCCATTCGTCACTGTGAACACTAATGAGTGTCACTCTGAATGTTCTGGCAAGATCACACGGATTTTGCGAAGAAACCTGGAATCAAGTTTGAATCAATTAAGAATCCAAACTTAGTTGCTTTCCAGTTCTCACAAGTTTGATTCGTGTAGAATCGCACAAGTTACCTACCATGAGCTTGTTTGATGCTGGCTCAAGCAGGATTTCCATCTTCATTGTGAATAGTATCACTCAGATGTTTTGGCAATATCACAAGGATAATGCGTAGGACTCGAGTGTGTCCTAATGAGATGATAAGTTGATCTCTTTTGGCTCTAGACTCAATAAGTGCATTTTGGTAATCGGAGGCTGGAGCAGACTGCCACCTTTTCAATATTAACTAACTCGGAGTGAGAAAGTCAATAGATACGTGTTGATCTCCGTGACAATGAGACAAGTTTCTTTTGAGAGAAACTCGAATGGCTGAGAAAGGGTTGTGCATCGCATCACTGGATCCATGACACTTGTCTTCAAGATATATGTTAACCCGATTTCTGCCTAAGTTGCATAGAATATTCAACTCCTTTAATGCTTACCAATACGGCATCACTATCAACTTGTTGTGATTGTTCCAGTGCTAACTTAAGTAATTGGTCCGCATTTAGCTTCATTCAACTCCATCTTTCCTAAGGACAACTATTTCTAGCTATGGAATGTCCTTGGGTAGATCCCTCCAGTTCTGGTTGGATCATAGGACTTAGTTTCCTATCCTAAACCACCTTTTGACTCCATCATTCCGTCGTGGATAGTAGGTTGTTTTGGGTATAGATCGTAACCATAAACCATTGAAAACCATTCAAAGTGTTTGATAAAAATCAAAACTTTTAACACTTGAAAGTTTTACATTTCCGAAAAGCTCCCCCTACACACATGCATCGATATACGAAATAGTTTGGCATGTGAAGGAAAGAGTTGCACTTGAGTCTTTAAGATCACTTGTTGCGATATATTACATTTTAATCACATTTTCTCCCCCTATCTCTAATATAAAAATATAATATTAGATATACCAATAGATTAAAATATGACAATTTCCGAAAAATCGACGGGAGAGAAACGTATGTGCACGCTTGAATCATGGTACATTTTTAGTCGGGACGCTCCCCCTCAACAATATATGTGTGTCTTGAAACAAAATTTGACAAAATTTTAGGAAAACGACACCACAAAATATGTTGAGGTACGGAGTTGAGATGCCTTTACCGATAATATATATGACAAATTTAATCACATTTTCGGAATGTGTTGGATACATAAAATATGACAATTTTAGAGATATACCCAACAACATTAAAAGGCTTGATTTTAAAACGCTCCCCCTCAAAAAGTGATCAAAATAACATATGACATTTTGAGATAAAAACCTATTATGAGGAAGGGAGTGTTGAACACACAATTTTGAAAGATTTAGAAAAACCTTTTGAGAAAGTCTTGAAAAACTATGTGTTCCACGGTTTTAAAATAATCAGGATAGAAGACTTCTCTTCTATTGCTTAGGGAAAGCGCACTGAAACGTACACTCCCCTTTCGGGTTCGTTTTTCATGGGCTCAAAACTTTTGATTGTTTTGTGACTAGCTCATGACCGAGAAAAATAAATTTCCCGTTGTGAAGGATAAGTTATCATCCGTGATAAACTTTCCTTAAGTTGAAGTTCGAGTTCTAAGCTGACATTTACTTAGAAATCGTTTTTCATGAACTTAAAAACTTTGAATGTTTTTTATGAGAAGCTCATGACCGAGAAATATGAATTTCTCGTTGAGAGGGATAAGTTATCGTCCGAGATAAACTTTCCTTAGTTGAGCTCCGAGTCCTAAGTTGTGATGCGCTTAGAAGTCATTGTGAGAGAATATCAAGCAGCTTCATTTGCCAAAACCTCCAAGTCTTCTGGAGTCATATACTTCATACCAAGACGGCCAACGAGATACGCAAACCTATCTTTCGAGAGAGCTTTTGTAAACAAGTCTGCCAGCTGGTACTCAGTTCTGACAAAGTATAATTTTACGATGCCGCATTCCACTTGTTCCTTGATGAAGTGATATCTGACATCGATGTGCTTGGTGCATGAGTGCTGAACCGGATTGCAAGATATGGCTATGGACGACTTTGAGTCACAATACATAGGTATTTTATCAAAGCGGAAGCCATAATCCGTGAGTTGAGTTCTCATCCAGAGGACTTGAGCACAGCACGCGGATAGAGCCACATATTCTGCTTCAGCTGATGAGAGCGAAGTGTAATCCTGCTTCTTTGACGACTAGCTGACAAGCTTGTCTTCCCCTAGAAATTGTATGCTACCAGAAGTTCTTTTTCGACTATCAAGACAACCTGCGTGATCAGAATCTGAAAAAGCTGTTAAATGAAAACCGGTTCCCTTCGGATACCAGAGTCCCATGTGAATGGTATTCTTAAGGTACCGAAAGATCCGTTTAACCTCTTTGAGGTGCTTTTGAGTAGGTCTGGCTTGATATCATGCACAATAGCATGTGGCATGATGAATATCAGGCCTGCTGGCTGTAATGTACATAAGTGACCCGATCATACTGCGATATCGCGTTTGATCTACGGGATATGAGTACAAGTCAGCGTCTAGGGATGTGGTCGACAATGGTGTACCAACGCGAGCACATGAGGTCATACCATGCTTTTTAAGTATCTCTTGAGCATACTTAGCTTGGTTTATGAAGATACCACGTGGGGATTGATGAATCTGGAGGCCTAAAAAGAATTTTTGCTCCTCTATCATTGACATTTCAAATCTGCTGTGTATTAATTTTTCAAAATGTTTTGAAAGTTTTGGGTTCGTAGAACCAAAAATAATGTCATCAACATAAACTTGCACCAGTAGTATGTCATCCCCATATTTATTAATAAAAAGAGTAGGATCAATAGAACCTTTGAAGAATCCTTTCGAGACCAAGGAGTTGGATAGTTCTTCGTACCATGCTCTTGGAGCTTGTTTAAGTCCATATACAGCCATCTTGAGACGATAGACTTTGTCAGGGTGATGAGGATCGATGAATCCTTCCGACTGATTCACATACACTTCTTCCTTCAAATGACCGTTGAGAAAAGCAGTTTTAACGTCCATCTGAAAAACCGTGAAGCCCTTATGTGCAGCATAAGCAAGGAATATCCTGACAACTTCCAAACAAGCAACTGGAGCGAATGATTCATCGAAATCTATCCCTTCTTGTTGACGATACCCCTTAACCACAAGACGAGATTTGTTTTTGATGATGGTTTGTTCTTCATCCAGTTTGTTTTTCCAGATCCATTTGAAATCTAAAATTGACATTCCATAGGGTCGGTCAACAAGTTCCCAAATATTTAGGCATTCAAACTGATGAATTTCGTCTTGCATTGATTCAATCTACGCATGATCAGTCATGGCTTGTTTGATGTTTGTAGGTACAGATGAACTCACGGTGAGTGCATACATACACACATCGCCATCGGTTTCGAGTTGTCTGCGTGTTCGAACCGGTTGTGAAGGATTTCCAATGACTTGCTCCAATGGATGATCACGTGTCCAATGGTGAGTGGATGGATATGGTTGGTAGAATGTATGCATGTTGGACGGATCAACATGTTGAGTAGAAAACTCTCTGACTTCGTGTATCGGTGTACCGAACAGGTTGATAAATTCTTCTTCGTCAAGTTGTGCATCGACTGCTTGATTGTTGTTTCCTCCTTCAGCATTGATGGTTGTTGATGTTGGTTTTATGATTGTTTCTTGAGTTTGTTGAATATCCAATGGAATTGTCTCTTAAGCAACGGTTGCTGAAGTAGAGGCAGTTGTGTCTTGTTGATTTTGTACGGGTGCATCAGCAGCATTGACAACGGAAGATTTTGACACAACTTGATTGTTTCCATAGTAGTATTCATCAAACATTGGATCATATAAATCAACCAACTCATTCATTTGTGTCGTATCCGTCGAGTCTGCTGTAGGAGTATTTTCTTGCCATTCTTGCACGGGATGTACACTGTTGTGTGTAGGTGCCTTTGTTGGACATTGAGGAGTGGGACTTGAGCTGTTGTGATCAAGTACCATTTGTGGCAATTCGTCAAAGTTCACATGAATTGTTTCTATGATAATCTTTGTTTTCTTGTTGTAAACTCGATATCCTTTTGACAATGTAGCATACCCCACAAAAATACATGCAGCACCTTTTTCTTTCATCTTGTCGAGATTCTCACCGTCTTTAAGAATGTAGCATAAAGATCCAAGTACGTGAAAGAATTTAACCGTAGGTTTCCTGTTGGGACTTAGATATCTTGAGTTGATATGACAAAACAAGATGAAGGACCTATTAGCAAATAGTTAGCTTAGATAGTAAGCTAGGGTTATGATGTAACCCGAGTACCTCTATTATATAAAGAGGGTTAGGCACACATGGTTATTCACTCATTCCTATTCAATGTAAACAAAAGGTGTGTGTGTGTTGCTCCTGGCGTCAATCCTATAAGGTGCTAGGACTAGTAGCTTATTAGTAGTCAGCTTATTAGTAAGCTTATTAATAGTAATCATTTATTAGTGAAAGCCTTGTTCTTGGTTATGATTGTGTTCTTTATGATTCCGCTGTGCTTATTACAATCATGATCATGATATCCCAGATGAGTCTAGATCTTGGACCTAACAAGTGGTATCAGAGCTTGTTGGCTCTCGATCTGGTTGATCTACAAGGTTTTCGTTAGTATTTTCTGTTTTTAATAAATAATGTTGCTGATCTAGGGTTTTTCCCAACAAACCCTAGATGATTCTTGCTGCCACTCATATTGATGTTGCTACTGGTTGCTGAATGATCATACTGGTTGTGGGGAGTTGGTTTTACAATCAACGATGAACCCCGTATGATCATTGATAATGATGGTTGTTTCAGAATAAAGGTTTCCATGGGAGATTCGATGCAACTAGGAGAGCAGATTCGTGGTGAATGATGAGTGTTTCTGCTGATCGATTTTTCCAAGAGTTCAGAAAGATGATTTAGGGTTTGATGTATACCCTAGATTTATTTTCAGTTTCTGATCAAGGTGCGTATGGATGCTATGTTCTTTTCGAATGTTACAGCAGGTATTTGAATGAAGACATTGATAAACACAAGAGAATTGATTGCTAAGTGGTCCATGTAGTTGTACGTTCACGTGACAGAAAGATATTCAAAAGATGCATTGTTGATACGCATCTGCCAAGACATGGAGTATTTGCTGGTTATGTACGTGTTTTGTATGGATTCAAAGTCATCACGTAAGGCTGTAACAAGCATTGAACTCGTACTGCTTATGTTGAGATAATATTTCTTGATTCATGTTCTTAGAAAGGGACATGACATGAGGCAGATATGGTAGGGCCTGGACACAAGGAAACAAAGCGTTGTACAGCCTGTATACAAACATATGGTCACACGAGATGCAAAGACAAATAGTACTACTGATCCCGAGATGGATCATTGTGCCACATTACAACTGACGAGGGAGTGTGGGACTAATGGATGTCGTTTACTATGGGCCAAGACACGTATAGAAGCAGTTATGTTCTACAAGGGTCAGACGCATGAGTAAGATATATTCGGCATGATTTTTGGACAAAAATATGGTATGTGTTTTCAAACTTTTCATTATTCAGTATGATTCATAACGCTATACATGGAAGATGTATGTTGCAAGTTTGGTACGTGTGAATATTGGCAACATATTGAGGGTGCTGATTTTATGGAGAAAAAATATGGGATGGTGGTTATCATATTTATGGGATTGACTTTCAATATATATCCCATATTCTATTTTCAATACAGAGATTTGGTAAAAACGTGTGCTACGTATTCAGTTCCTGATTTTTAGGGATTGAAAGATATCTTATTTATTGTGGACGGTTTATCTCATCTCTGACTTTTACTTTCAGGTCACGTGACTAGATGGGTTGGTAACATTTAATTATGGTAATGATATTCCTGGTTGTTAGTAGTGGACGAATTTTGGCTACTCTTTGTTATCAAACGTGGGTAAGATTGTGCACCTCCATATAGGTTTTATGTGGGCTGATTTACAATGTACTTTCCATATTATTTAAATATTTCCCAAAGTTTGTGATAGAAAGTAGCAACCGCATAGAGACCGACGCAAAGTATGGGAGGAAGATGTGTTCGATACTAGCAACAACTTTAGCGGCAGAGTGGTGACGGAATGAAATAAAAAAAATGAAAAAAAGATGAAAAAAAATGAAAAAAAGAGAGTGAAGGTGTTTGCGATGCTACTGGTAGGTTATGTTGTTCCTACTAGTGTACTATGGTTCCTACTGGTCTCATATTTTCATGGTGGTTATGTTCTCGGTTCCTCCTGGTAATATTCGATGGTTCCTCCTGGTTGAATCATCAGCTCCTACTGGTCGGTTTCTACTAGTTGGTTCCTACTGGTCCGTACCACTGGTTTGTTCCTACTGGTTTGTTCCTCCTGGTAGGTGTATGTTCTTGCTGACTTTCTTCTGGTTCCTACTGGCTTGTTGTATACTAATTTTCTTTGGCCGGTTTTGGTTCCTACTAGTCAAGAAAGATTGCTTTTAGTGACTAGTTTGATGTCACTACTATTACTAGAGGAGGAGTTCTCAGCCATCATCATTTCGTTGTGGAGATTCATTGAAGAAGACATTTGATTATCGCTTATTTTATGTTGTAGTTGATTTTCACAGGTTTGGTGTTCTTATCATATCTTAAAAGGAAGGGAGCACCTTTTAAGATAACTTGCTTGGTTAGTATGGTGACGAAGACTCGACATATCTAGCGAAGGGGTACGATCTATTCATATCTTAAAAAGATTAGGAGCCTTTTTAAGATAACTTGCTCTATGCGTACATTTGCTATCGCTTGAAGGGGTTACGTTAGTGTGCTCAGTGTCTCATTTATTGAGGATTTTTTTCGAGCTCGCCGTCACATGGTTAGTGCAAGACATAAGACACAAGTTTTGGAGATTCCACTTATTCATCAAATTCGTTATACTTGATTTTCTTCATCAGTGATCTCTTCATGGAGCCTACTGGATTTGTCGTGCACTTCTTAAGGGGAAGACGATCCTTTTTTAGTTGATGTGACAAAAAGGGGAAGAATGCATGGATCAAGGGGAAGCTTAGCCTTCATCTATATTAGCTTCAGGGGAAGCTCGTGCTTACTGGTTTTTTCATATCAACTAGGGGAAGATTGTTGGGACTTAGATATCTTGAGTTGATATGACAAAACAAAATGAAGGACCTATTAGCAAATAGTTAGCTTAGATAGTAAGCTAGGGTTGTGATGTAACCCGAGTACCTCTATTATATAAAGCAGGGTTAGGCACACATGGTTATTCACTCATTCCTATACAATGTAAACAAAAGGTGTGTGTGTGTTGCTCCTGGCGTCAAGCCTATAAGGCGCCAGGACTAGTAGCTTATTAGTAGTCAGCTTATTAGTAAGCTTATTAATAGTTATCATTTATTAGTGAAAGCCTTGTTCTTGGTTATGATTGTGTTCTTTATGATTCCGCTGTGCTTATTACAATCATGATCACGATATCCCAGATGAGTCTAGATCATGGACCTAACATTTCCTACCATTGATGATGTGGTAAGGTGTCTTTTCATGTCTTGGGATGACGAGAGAACGATTTTGAGTATAACAGGCAGTTGCAATTGCTTCAGCCCAGAAGAATAGTGGTAATTTTGAAGCAGAAAGCATTGTTCGAGCTGCCTCTACCAAAGTGCGGTTCCGTCTTTCGACAACACCGTTTTGTTCAGGAGTTCGAGCATTAGACGTTTGATGTTCGATGCCTTCTTCTTGAAAGTAAGATTGCAAGTTCTTGTTCAAAAATTCAGTACCCCTATCCGTTCTTACGGTTAAGACTTGAGCTTGAAGATTGCGTTGTATCATCTTGAGAAAGTTTTTGAGAACCTCTGGTGTTTCATCTTTGGACCTTAAGAAGAAAGTCCATGTGTATCTAGAGTAATCATCAACAATCACGAGAATATACTTTTTCCCGTTAATACTCTCTACACGCATGGGACCACATAAATCCATGTGTCGAAGTTCCAATCGTCCTTTTGAGCTTGGGTTAGTCTTTGTTTTGAAAGACTTCCGTTTTGCTTTCCCCAACTCACAAGAAAAACAAAGATGGTGTTTGACAAATTTCAACTTAGGAAGACCGGTCACAATATCATTCTTCGAAAGCAAGTTGATGGTGTCAAAGTTGAGATGTGGCAATCATTGATTCCATAACCATGCTTGAGAGGATGAAGCTTTAGCCATTAAGCAAATTGGATTTGTTGAAGATATGTCTTGAAGAGTTACAGTGTAGAGATCAGAACCACGAGAACCTGTAAGAAGGTCATTCCCATCGTAGTCTCTTACATATCAAGTAGATTTCCGAAAAGCCACTTCTAAATCCGCATCACAAAATTAACCAATCGAGAATAAATTGTGATTCAGTCCCTCGACGTAATAAACCCGTTTGATAGTGATATTTCCTTGAACCAAATCGCCATATCCAAGTATCGGTGCAAACTGATCATTTCCAAACCGCACCGTACCCAGAAACTTCTCCACGAAGTTAATGAGAAGCTTGTGATTGCCCGTCATGTGATTTGTGCACCCGGAGTCCATTATGAATGGGATGATTTCGACGAGCTGCAGAAGAATTAGAAGACAATGTAGCATTTGACAAATGGGAGCCCTTGATAGAAACGGGTTCCAAAATAGTAGTGGACCTAGATTCTAAAGGCAAGCTAACATTCATAGACCCAATTAGAATAGGGGTTGTCTTAGGTACCCATTTGTATCCGGGTGGTGTAAATCTTGAATACCCCCGTGTACATGTCCTAATCATGTTCTCATAAAGCTTCTTTAACCTGCTTTGTTTACGTAGAGTAGTGGATTCTAACGCACTTAGTTTCTTAAGTGGTTGATTAGTGTATTGGTTCAAAGTTCTTGTGGGTTCACTAGTACTAGTGGGCACACGAATAGGCTTCCTAGTTCTAGTATTCATGCCATTATGATTAAGAGCACAAGCATCATGATTGAAAGTACGAACACATTTTCCACATTCAACACAAACAAATTTAACATTCAAGGTCTTAGCATTTAAACTGTCATTACATGCAGTTACAGACGTTTTATTCTTAGGAAACTTAAAATTCCTACGGTGGTCTTCTACTTCCAACTTCTTTCCTTGACTATTGTTAGGCATGACCTTATCTTGCATTCTATTGCTCTTAAGCTGTGGTCCGCTGACGCTAGTAGTGGGGATTACTCCTGTAGAAGAAGACACACGTTGATTAGTTTTCTTAATATGATGAGGTAACCGCGATATTCCAGTTTGAGTGGGCTTAGTGTTCATCTTATACATTCCAGGTGCTATCACATTGGTACTCGTATCATTTCCTATCTTAGGCAAAGTCTGTGGGGATTGTCCCAAAATAGATGATTTAGGGCATTTAACCGCATTCGGTTGACGAACGGCGGATGGTTTACCCAAAACAGACTTTCTTTTCATTTTCTCAATGAGTTTCTGTAACTCACTTATGGCTATGTCCCTTTCTTTTAGCTGAGCTTTCATGTTGGGAATAAATTAAGGCCAGATCACTTGAGCGCTGACAAGAGTAAAACAAGCGTTGACAAGAGCAATACAAGCGCTGACAGCTCAAGCGTTGACAAGACAAAGTCAAGCGTTGATACATTGAAGACAAGCACTGATGGGAAGATATACTCTACGCGTTTATTGTATTCTAGATTACTTCTAGTAAAGATAGGAACAACAATGTATTTTCTATATTTATCTTTACCTAGAATAGCTGATACGTAGATTATTGTACAAGGCTTCGTATGTCTATAAAAGAAGACCTTTAGGTTAATGTTTCATATAAGTTTTCATTCATAAACTACTTTCATTGTAAGCAAGTTTGATATCATTAATCAAAGTGAAAGTTTGTTTATATCATTGTGTGTTCTTGTTTAAGTGTTAATTCCGCATAACACTTAGATTATCATAAGCATATACAAAGGTTTCTCTAAGTGTATTACTTGATCTAATCTCGTATACATAAAGCTAAATCGATCTAAGTTTGGGATCAACAAGTGGTATCAGAGCTTGTTGAGGAACTTTTGATCTTAAAGAACACAAGAATCCTAAAAATCACCAAAACCCTAATTTTCTCAAAAACCCTAACAACATCATGTCTGAAGCAATAACCTCCTCATCCTCATCTTTACCAAACATCAAGATTCCCATGCTTGATGCAATAAACTTTGATTTGTGGAAATTCAACTTTGAGCAATATCTGGGGATCTATGACTACACACTCTGGGAGATCATTGAATATGGAAACACATTCGATAAAGCCCAAAAGATTGCTGATGCAATTACTCAAAGATCAGCTGTTGCTGGATGTTCTGAAGAAGATAAGAAAGAAAAACCTGGAGATGGTAGAGCTGTGTCTGCTGATGACATAGCAAAGAAAAGGGTTGACATGAAAGCCCTAAATATTCTGAAAGTCTCTTTGGGACAAGAGAACTAGCATAAATATAGAGGCTATGAATCTGCTAAAAACCTTTGGGAAGCTCTTGAAGTTGCATATGGTGGCAATGCAGATACTAAGGAAGAGAAGAAAAAGCAACTCATGCATGATTATGCTGTCTTCAAGGCTCAACCCAATGAGAAACTGAGTAGTGTGAGAAGCAGATTGCTTGACATTACAAGCAAGTTGTCCTTCATGGGGACACAACTTGGTGATGTTGACATTAATGCTAACTTTCTTAAAAGTCTTGGTGAGGCATGGAAGATTAAGGCAAGATCAATTCTTGCCAATAATACCTACAAAAGTTCCACGTTTGATGACATCTACAACAAACTAAGGCTGCTGGAAGATTAAACTCTTTTAGAGCATGGAAGCAAGTCTACCACCAGTAACATGGCCTTCTTCTCTCATAGTGAAGGTCAATTCAATCAGAAGGACTCTTACATGCATCCGGTTACTGGATCATCATATGTCAGCACTGGAACAAGTCCTGTCAACGTCTCCTTTTCAGATGCTAACACATTCAAGAGTGACTCCCCAAGAGTTAAACCTGCTGGTTTAGATTTGGACACTGTATGTGCTTATATTGCTTCTATGCCCAATGGTTTAGTGATTACATATGAGGACCTTGAGCAGATAAGTGATGAGCACTTGGAAGAGATGGACATTAAGTGGAACATGGCTCTTGCTAGTATAAGAGCAAATAGGTGGAACAGAAGGTTTAAGAAGAAGATGACCTTCAATGCAAAAGACACAGCTGGATTTGATAAATCCAAAGTTGAATGCTACAACTGTCATCGTATGGGGCACTTCATGAGGGAATGCAGATCTCCTAGAAGATCTGATGCTGGTAAACCCTCAAGTCAAGTTGTTAAAGCTTAGGATTCCAAAGCCATGGTTGCAGTTCAAGGAATTGATGGTATGGGATGGGATTGGAGCTTTCTGGCTAAGAATGTTGAAGAGGATAAAGCTTTGGTTGCTGAGGTTGAAGAAGAAGAGCATGTTGAATATGCTCTCATGGCACACTCCTCCTCTTCATCTGATAATGAGGTATACAATGATGCTTTTTGTAGTAAAGGTTGTAGGTTAAACACTGAGAAACTTAACAAAGAAGTGTTAAGATTAATGAATGATGTGAGTACTGAAAAGTGCAAACTGTCTAATTACCAAGTAGCTCTCACTCAAACTGAGAAAACCGTTTCTGAATACAAGAAAATGGAATTTGACTTAAAAGATAAAATAAATATCTTAAAACATGAGTTAAATGCTAGTATGGATATTAGAAACATCATGGAAAGGGTTAATGGTGAGTTACAGGCTAAATTAGATGAGGCCATTAAGAATAAAGATAATGTTAGCCTTAAAATTCAAAGATTTGATAAGGCCACACAAAACCTAGGAGAATGTGTGAGTAAACAAAGAGATTCTAAGGACATGACTGGGATTGGGATGAATGATTACTCTTTGGTTCCACCACCAGCTGGTAACTTCTATGGTGTCCAGCAAAAGGACCTATCTTGGACTGGTTTGCCAGAATTCCAAGAGGAGGAATTCATTCCTCCACCAAGAGTTGTCACTCGAGTTGAAGAGTACCAACAAAAGTTGACTGACCTGAATGAATGGAAGAAAGCTAACCCTACTTTGTTTGTTAAGGGTGGCTTGCTATATGAAAGTCCCAATGCATCAACTCCTATTAAGGTTACAAACCCAATCACTGGTAAAGCTGTTGACCTAGGCTCAAACATTGATAGAAAACCTAGCATTAAATATGCAGAGATGTATAGGAATACTAGGTCACCCAAGAGCCAAGTTAGCAATAATGGAACAGGCTTCTTCTCTTCTAGACCTAAGGCTGTGTCTAGAAAAGCTTGTTACACTTGTGGTAGCTTTTCACACTTGGCATACAAGTGTGTCAACGCTCCCAAAGTCAGCGCTGACAGGAACAAATTCAGCGCTGACAGGAACAAAGTCAACGTTGTTAGGAAGTCAAACGTTGTCAGACCCAAACCTTGTGTGGAGCAAAGTCCACAAGTTGTTAGATCTGCCCCATTCTTCTCTAGAGGGTCTAACACTCATGGACAAAGACCATTTCAAAAGACAAACACTTGGTCTAATAGGCAATGGGTTTCTGTAGCAAACCCTAGGTTCAACACTGACAAGGGTGATTTCAGCGTTGACAAGACCAATTCCAACGCTGACAGAAACGTGACCAGACCTAAATATTTGCAACCACAGGGTAAGGGGTCTAAAGCTTCTTCAATCTTAACATGTAGACCCAAGAAAGATCAAAACCCTAATGATAATGGGATTTCAATGACCTGCAACAGATTTAATTACATTTCAAAGGTCATTACAAAACCTATTGGGGTTAACTGGGTATTTCATCCTAAGAAGGATGAGAATGGGGTTGTTGTGAGAACTAAGTCTGTTCTTATTGAACAACCAGATGAATCCAAGTCTTTTAAGACTTGGGTTCCCAAAGAAAACTACTTTGTTTTCTTTATGTGCAAGGCATTCAAAGACAGGTCAATGATTATGGATATTGGGATAGTGGATGCTCAAGGCACATGACAAGGAAGGAAGATTATCTCACAAACTTCACTCCCATTAAAGATGGTGATAAGGTTTACTTTGGAGGCGGATATGGTACTATCACAGGCAAAGGAACCCTTCTCACCAAGAATTTGCGTTTTGAGAACGTCTTTCTGGTAAAAGAACTTGATTACAACCTTTTTAGTGTATCACAAGTTTGTGATAACAAAAATAAAGTTTTGTTTACTGATACTGAGTGTTTGGTGTTAAGCAAGGATTTTAAGATCCCTGATGAGAAATATATTGAGTATAGAACACCTAGGCATAAGGACATATATAATGTGAATTTGAATGGGATTAAAATGAATAATAATATGTCTTGTTTTTATGCTAAAGCTTCAGTAGATGAGAGTAATTTGTGGCACAAGAGACTAGGGCACATAAATTTCAAAAATATAAATAGGCTTGTGAGACTTTTCTTGGTTGATGGTTTGCCTGAGAAGGCCTTCCACAATGACCACTCTTGTGTTGCATGTCTTAAAGGCAAGCAGCACAAGGTCTCATTCAAGTCCAAACAGGTGCATACTAGTTCTAGACCTCTTCATATGCTACACATGGACCTTTTTGGTCCAACTAATATAGAAAGTTTGAATGGTAAGTCATATTGCTTTGTCATCACAGATGACTTTTCTAGGTTTACTTGAACATTCTTTCTAGCTATGAAGAGTGACACATCTGATATTCTAATTGATTTTATCACTCAAATTGAGAAGAGGTCTTGCAATGAGGTTAAAATGCTTAGGAGTGATAATGGTGGTGAATTTAGGAATAAGAAGCTAGATGATTTCTATGCCAGGAAAGGAATTACTAGGCAATTTAGTATTGCAAGAACCCCACAGCAAAATGGGGTTGCTGAGAGGAAAAATAGAACCCTAATTGAAGCAGCCAGAACCATGTTGGCTGATGCTCATTTTCCTATAGCCTTTTGGGCTGAGGCTGTTAATACAGCTTGTTATGTTCAAAATAGAGCATTGGTTAACAAAATTCAGAACAAAACACCTTATGAGTTACTTTGGGGAAGAAAACCTAATATTAGTTTTCTCAGACCTTTTGGTTGTCATGTAGTAGTTTTAGATACTAGTGATGCCTTAGGAAAATTTAGTGCAAAAGGTGATGAGGGCTACTTCATGGGGTATTCAGTGGAGAGAAAGGGATATAGGGTTTATCTTAAAGAGGAAAAACGTATACTTGAAAGAGTACATGTTAGGTTTTTAGAAAATAAACCTAGTGATCCTGAAAGTGGTCCTAATTGATTGTTGTTTTGGAGACTGCAAGTGCAAGGAGAGGTATGGAGGAATCTTCCAAAGGGAAGAAAGATCCAATAAATATGAGTGATAAGGGCAGCCATGATGGTCAATCTTTGGATGTTGCTGAGTCCCTTACAACATTGAAGAAACAAACAGGTTTTGATACGTCCTTAGTTTCTCCTACCAACTTGAATTTATCATTTACAGCCATGTTGGAAGAGATTACAAAAGGCGCTGAGGCAGGAAATTTGGGCGTTGACAAGGAGAATTTGGACGTTGACAGAAATATTTTGGGCGTTGATAGAACAAAATTGGGCGTTGACAGACCTGCACATGAGGGTGATGTATCCCAGTCATCATCCATCATCAAGGAGGTTTCTTCTCAGGTATCACCATCTACCTTACCAACCATTGATCTACTAGATAAGGGTAAGGGTATTATGGTAGAAGAGAGTGTTCCAAAGGATGCAGCTCAAGTTGAGTTTGATAGAAGATTGGCTGCACAAATCTTGGAACAAGATAGAAAGGAGGTGAAAGATTCACCATTTGTTGTTACTTCAGAAGAAGGAAGTGATGGAGCTAGCTCAGACTCAAGTGTGATGATTATAGAACTAGAAAGACTTGAGTATGGAGAAGAGTTGGCCAAGGAGAAATTGAGAGAATTGAAATTGTAGGTTGACTTTGACATGCCAGAGGTGGTTCAAATGTACAATGCTTGGGAAGAAAGATGTATGGAGAATCCACACTTGACCACTTCAGATCAAATATGGGGTTTGGAGATTCTCCTCAGAGTTCAGAAGGATTGCCAGGTAATTTTGAAACACAAGGCAAATAATATTCTCTCAGAATTGAAAAGGGGTAGAAGGGAGCTATACTACATGTTGCTCAGATGTCATGGAGTAGGATGGACTTATCAGAAATTGAGGGGATTGACATTTGATGAGTTGGAATGCAAGGCTTATCCCATTTGGGTGAGAGTGCAGGAAGCAAACACTCTCAGACTTCTTTCTGATGAAAGGAAGGAAGAACTTGCAGAAGAAATGGAGCTCAAGAAAGCTATGTTTGTTCCCAGACCAGTGAAGAAGGGAGTTTCTCTTGATTTTCCCAAAGATATGGATCCACTATATCCAAGTGAAGCTGTCATAAGAAAGAGCCTCAAGCTCTCACCATTAGAAGCTTCAGATATGGTGCAAGTGTTACCATTAGATTCCAGAAACCCAATTGTGAGCTATGAAGAAGATGAATGTGGGTTTTGGAAAATTGGCAGGTATGGCAAAGAGGTACACACTTTACCACTCTCATATCTTTGTTTGCAAGTTGTGATAGAGAAGACTTGGTGGACCTATGGAGGTTGCTGGAGACCAAGTATGAGGCTGAAGCACCAACTTCAGCTAATGGAATAAAACTGTGGTCCACATTCAAAAGAATGTGTGGACCAAAAGATGAGGATCCTGCTATTTGGAAGGATCTTGAAGATGACCTCAGTGGTCTTCAATGGAGATTATATTCAGCTGCTGGTGTTTACCATTTGAGTTCTACAAAGTTTGTTGAGTATCTACTTGTGGATGGTCATTATTTCATATCCAAGGTCATTTTGGAGAAGATGAAGGACACTCATCTGGAAATTGATTATTCAAGTGATGTGGCAAAATACTTGATCAGATTTATTCATTACCAATATGAGAAGGTGTGTAAGATTCCTCCTAGTCCTTAATGCTTATTCAGAAACTTGATCATAAGAGTGGATATCAAGTTTAGGGGAGGATTGTTGGGAATAAATTAAGGCCAGATCATTTGAGCGCTGACAAGAGTAAAACAAGCGTTGACAAGAGCAATACAAGCGCTGACAGCTCAAGCGTTGACAAGACAAAGTCAAGCGTTGATACATTGAAGACAAGCACTGATGGGAAGATATACTCTACGCGTTTATTGTATTCTAGATTACTTCTAGTAAAGATAGGAACAACAATGTATTTTCTATATTTATCTTTACCTAGAATAGCTGATACGTAGATTATTGTACAAGGCTTCTTATGTCTATAAAAGAAGACCTTTAGGTTAATGTTTCATATAAGTTTTCATTCGTAAACTACTTTCATTGTAAGCAAGTTTGATATCATTAATCAAAGTGAAAGTTTGTTTATATCATTGTGTGTTCTTGTTTAAGTGTTAATTCCGCATAACACTTAGATTATCATAGGCATATACAAAGGTTTCTCTAAGTGTATTACTTGATCTAATCTCGTATACATAAAGCTAAATCGATCTAAGTTTGGGATCAACATTTCAAATCATTTATTTCGAAATCTTTTTCATTTAGTTGACGAAACGAAGAAGCTGACATTTCTTGACACTTTTTATGATTATGAGATTTTTCACCTTTTTGTAAAGCAAGTTCAAGAGAAATGGAGTGTTTCTCAAGTTGAGAAAAACTTTTCGAAAGTTTGTTATATGACTGAATTTGTTTCGAAAGCCCTACTTCAAGATTGCGACATTTCGCGTCCGATTCTGACACTAGACATTCTACATGACAATATTGATCAAGATCGGTATACACACCAAGTATAGCATTCATATGGTCAGCATAAAAGTATTCCTTAGAAATTCGATCAATTTCGTCAGAAAGTTGGTGTTCTTGTGTCTTTAATTTATTTTGAAGAAAATCAACTTCATCTTCAAGAGATTTGACATAGCTTAAATCAGTTAACATTTCCTCAGTGAGAGCATTATAAAACATTTCCACATTTTTTGAAAGATCATCAATGGTTGGAACAATGCATTGTTGAATGACGACTTCTACTTGTGGGTTAGGTTTAATATTCCAAATGGTATCCCTAGAAACTTTTTCATAGTCGACGACACCTTTGTACAAATTTAAAACCCCTTGTTTTATAAACTCAAATTGCTGAACACTTTTGCTTTTCTCATCCCATTTACGTTTTTCATCTGAAATTTGTTTTTCTAACAAAATTGATTGCTTTTTGAAACTCCTTTTTAAAGAAAATTTCTTTTGGGGTTCATCACTTGGTGGTGGAATACTATTGTACATCTTTTGTTCTTTGGAAAGTTCTTTTTGAGGAACAAACTTAATATAATTATCAGAATCAGAAAGGTTTATTAAATCACTTAAGTTTGATCGACTTTCTTCTTGTTGACGAATGATTTCGTCGCAGTCAGGGGAAAGCATAAGAGAAATATTATCAACATAACAACCGATATCATAAAGAGCAGGCTTGGTACTTTGAACTTTCTTGAGATATTCAGGCTTGAAAAAACTCGTTTTCATATTTCTATTGAGCATATTCATAGTTTGAATAGACTGACCCGTTTTGTAAACAATGTTGTTTAACGTGTCGACTCTCTTTTCCAAAGCAAGAATTTTTTCAATATCCTTTTCTTCACGAGTTTTATAAAGCTCAGTTTGTTCTTTGTTAATCGACTCTAATTCAGAATTTGGAGTTTATGTAGCAGTAGTTGTTCTTCAAGGTCCAATATCTTTTGTTTTGACATATGAATTTCGTGTGTTACTTCAGAACAATATTGTTCATTGAGCACCTTACGTTCATATACCAAACCATTAGCTATCGCAACCCGTCGATCAGCTTCTTTTACATAATCACACTCTTTAAGCCTGTCTATCTCCTCGGCTAAGGATGTGTTTGCTTGCTTCAAACGTTTATTAGCCTCTTTGTTTTCCTCAATTTCATGTTTTAAGGAATCAATAATAGACTCAAGCAAATCACGGTCCTCGTCCGAGTCAGTATCGTGAACAGCTTTTCCGTCATCATTACACATATGCTGTGAATCTGTAGAGATATTGCTATCCTCCGTGTCCATTACATATGTGTCATTGATGCTTTCGGGTTGCTCAGGATGACGTCGTTCATTAGCAAACACATTATAGTTATCATGTGATGGTACCTTTTCAAGTGACTCAGAATCATAGATGGGTCCAGAAGTATAATCAGTCTCTGGGATAACTTCTTGAATCTTTTCCATGTACACATAATGTGCCTCCAACTCTTGATCATCGGCTTCATCATCAGTGTCATCACGCCAGTCAACTTCATCTGCTGTGAGTGGAATTCCTGCTTCTTCTTTCTTACACAGCAGCATCTTTTCCTTGTGATATCCCGAATCCTTATCCCGTTTTGGCTTCTTGCATTCCCTAGCCATGTGCCCAAATCCCTTGCAGTTGAAGCATTGAATCCCAGTCTTTTGCACAACCGGAGTGCCTACAGTGTCTCTAGCCCCAACTTGATTTGTCTCCTCTGATTATCATACCTAGCATCACGATCATACCGAGGTGCATGATCAACTTCCTTATATCTAGCATTGGATGATGATCTGAGGTTGTTGTTGGTAGGTTTGTAGATCTTCTTATAAGTTGTGGTGAGTAAAGACATGAGTTCTTCAATCTTCTTGTCCCTTGAATTTTGTTCATCATCACTGTCTCCATCTAACTCGGTGTCATACTTTGGAGGTGGAGTGGGGACAATTGCTTTTGATTTGTGTTTAGCAGCAGCTAGAGGTTTGGTGGATGATCTTGATGACTTCGAGGAATGAGTAGGTGGTTGTTGACGAGGAACGGGTTTTGTTGAAGTAGCAGCCACAAAAGCAATAGAATTAGCAGACCGTTCTACCTTTTCAGCCCTTAGTTCATTCACTTCATTCTGATGTTGTTTCAAGATATCATAAAGTTTGTGATAGGAGATGGTCTTGATATCTTCCCTTTGTTTAACCAAAGTGACAAACCTTTGCCATTCCGGTTTTAGTTGAAGTAGAAACTGAACATTGGCATGATGGTTGGACTTGGTGAACTGATTTCTGACAAGCTCATTCATCATTTTGTAGAATCTCGAGTAATATGAGTCAATGGATTCACCATCTTCAGATGTGAATTTTCCAAACTCCCAAAGTAGATTAGTCTCGAGATCTTGAACATTGATCGACTCACCTTGCTTCAATCGATGAATTGCATTCCACATTTCCATAGCATTAGGACATGCATCAACTGCGGAATAGATATCGTTATCAGTTCTAGTGAGTATGAAGTTTACAGCATCAGCTTCAGCTTGGAGGAGTTTCTTTTTCTCAGCAGAACATGTGTCAAAATCCTCCATAGCTGGTATAGTTGATGAAGTACCATCCTCTGCCCGTGTTGTAATTGGTCTGAATTCAAAAACTGGAGGTGGATTCTCAACGCAGTGACGAAGAGCAGTTCGGTTTTCTTTTCCGTCGAGAAATATGATAAAACGAGATCTCCATTGAACATAGCAACTGGCAGTGAGCACAGGTGGATTACCGTTGCCACCTTGTTCCAAACGAATTTGATTAGCAGTTGCAATGTTGATTTTTTTGTTAGACATGGTGAATACTTGTGAATGAATTGCAGATCTTAGTGGATTTTTTGTGATGATGTGTGGTTAAAATTGAAATTCAGAAAATTCAAAAAAAAATTTTCTCAGTCCGACAATAAATTCCTCAGTCTGACAAAACGGTAAGCCGAAAAATTTTGTATCGCCAAATTTTGAATTTGAGTTAGAAATAGCCAAAAACTAGTAGGGAAAAAATTTGATTTTACTTGACCTAAAAATTTTAACTCTTTTTTCTTTTTTTCTTTTTTTTTAATCTTCGTGTAAATGATGTTCCGAAACTAGTCTAGATAGTGGCTAAGTCTAAAAATTACTCAAACAAAATATCCATCGGAATGTCCATCGGAATAACCTTGTCGGAATGTCCTTGATCGGAATACTCTTGTCGGAATAACTTTGTCGGAATAAACCCTATCAGAATAACCTGATCGGAATATACCTAATCGGAATACCCTTGTCGGAATAACCTTGTCGGAATATCCCTATCGGAATGTCCAAATCGGAATGTCCAAAATCGGAATGTCCAAATTGGAATACTCAAATCGGAATGTCAAATCAGAATGTCCAAATTGGAATGCAATCGGAATCACTTGATCGGAATATGATCGGAAAACTTTAACCATTTTCCGATGACACAGATCGGAATATCCCTAATCGAAATAAATCCCACTTTTCTCGGACAAAACTCAACCAATTCGAGATTTTAAGCCAAAAAATGATCAAAACACCTAAAAATTTTGTGTTTTTAGCCAAAGTAAATATACTAAATCTCTACCACAACTATGTAGAAGATTTGTATCGAGAAAAAAACCATAAAAAACACAAAAAAAAATTTGGGACGTGAGATAAAGATTAAAATAACCACGAAAAATCAAGAACACACCACACGAATCTTCAATCACCTATCCACTATATGCTCTTGATACCAAATATTAATCCTATTTAATCCATAACACAAGATTTAGAAGAGATATTTAGAGAGAGAAAGAGAAGAAAAGTAGAGAGAGAAACAAGAGAGATTTTGGAAGGTTTATGTTTACTAGAGAGAGAAAGTAAAATGAACCAACACCCTCTTCCACACATGGAAGAGGGTATATATACCCTTGGAATATGGGCCGTGGGTTTAAGTGACTTGGGCCGGGCTTGGCTTTGTCTTGGGCTTACGCCCCTAACTTAT
The DNA here is from genome assembly GCA_025667525.1 of Glebionis coronaria. Lineage (NCBI taxonomy): Eukaryota > Viridiplantae > Streptophyta > Magnoliopsida > Asterales > Asteraceae > Glebionis > Glebionis coronaria. The sequence goes on along the minus strand of CM046881.1, from coordinate 9,344,081 downwards.
ACAATATTAGCTTAAAGTATAAGCCTGGTTTTTCCCGACTAACCTAATACAATATAAGACCATTTACGACTAAGATGACCTATTACATTCTTGTTCGACTATATAAAATATAGGGCTAACAAGAACCCTAAAAAGGGGTGTTTGGTCGGCGGTTTTAAGAGCAAGAGAGAGGAGAGGAGTAAAAAATTATGACACCTTGGGTTTGTTTATATATCCCTTGGAAAAACTTTTCCTCCAAGGTTTAAACAAATTTATGGCAACAAAATCTTTTCCCTTCCTTTTGGTCTCCTCTAGCCGGCGGTTAACAAGCCCACAAGGGGGTTCCGGAACTTTTCCGACTCCTTCTTTTAGCTTCTATTAGATTCTATAACGGTCGTTTAATACTTAACTTTTAATTATTTAACGATCGTTAGTTTAAGCTACGATTTGATTTAATAAATATAATAAATATATTTAATAAATAAATTAAACCTTTACGTAATGTGTGCAATCCCGTGATCTCGAGTTCGATCCTATCACACGACTATCGATTTTAAGTCCATAAACTTTCACCAGTTCTTTCACATGTGGAAACTCAGGAATATGTTTGAATTCATCTCCATTTCTACTCTGATATTATAAGGTTTTTAGTAAATTGATAGTTCAATTAAAAAAGAAAGCAATACACTGAATATTTCAAAAAGAAACTTATTACCTCGATAATTATAGTATGGTTTCTAAGTTTACTCAACCGTTTTAGCAGCTCAACCCACAGATAATCTTTAACTAGGTAACATGAAACTTTTGCCTTAACAAGAGATGACAAATCCTCCATCACATAAAATATTAACATATAAAAATATAATGTTTTAAAATAATTTTTAATTATTAGAAATGTATTTTATATTATATAAATAAATTAAATTAACATTACGTTTTTAGGGTCGAAATTTTCGACCCTAAAATCGTGGACCCCACCACCTTTTTGACCAGCCATTTTAGGTTGAAAAGTTGTGGCCCCCATCATGTATTTAGGGTGGGAGGTGATTTGTGCACCACTATTTTTTTTCCCATACACCACCATATTTTCTGTAAAGACTAACTTACCCTCAGTTTATTTAATTTTATTATTCGTTTACCAAAGCATAATCAAGATAAAAAATTAAACCCGATTTACATAATTACACGTACAACTAGCGATCTCTTTCAACCCAACATCATCACCATCGTTGCTGTCATCATTGCCAAACCTAAATTAAGTCAAGTATAAAGAAACATGTATGACTTAACCCTAATTACGTACTTTTTACTGCGTATTGATATGAAGTGTGAATAATTCTATATGAAACAGTGCTTAGATAATTACTACTGTTCATATATTGGATTAGGTTATCAAAGTTTAAGGAGGTTACCATCAGGGATTCAAAACAAACATCCACTTATCAATTCATGTGCAGAAATATCAACAACCTTAAATTGTCGTTGTGCCTTCAGTTCACAAATGAGCCATCATGCCAATATACGATGCCCATTGGTGATTAATTGGCGTTGTAGTGTTTCACAGATCTTGAAGCTGGTATGTGGTATCATTGTTATACATGCAACTATGCAATCGATTATCTATCGTGTGTGCTACAATTGGGGAGAAAAAGACCATAGGGGTACTGCCGTACTGAGTACTTTTGTTAAGTTCGTGACGGTGGAAATAAGATTGTGGATCACGCACACTCGTTGATGTTTGTTACGGAAACTAAATATGACAGCGAATGCACCAAATATAGACAAGAATTGCAATACACAATCTTCTGTGATAAAACAAACTCTGTTCGAAAATATGTTGCAGACTTGCGGTGCAGCTAGAGATGAAGTTCAAGCAAGTGCTTTTTGTCCAAATTAGCTTATTATATATGTTACGTATTGATCCAATCTCTTAGATAACTGATTGGTTTATCATGCAACTTTTGTTTGTTGAAATAGTAATAACAACATGTACAAGATGAGACATAATTAAATAATGCTAATAGAACTTCACAAAACCTTTTAAAAGTTTGGGTTGTCGTTATAAGAAAAGATTTGGTAAAAGAATACTAGTATTATAGGCTAAGGGTAAATTAGTCTTTATAAAAAATTTAATGGTGTATGGCAAAGAAATAATGGTGCACAAATCACCTCCCATTTAGGGTCGAAATTTTCGACCCTAAATATACACCGACCCTAAATACCAATTTTGTTGTAGTGTTATACTGAATGTTATTATTAAAGACAATAATGTCTCTTGTAAGTTGTAATGCATCCTTAATAATCTTCATGAGAATTTGTATATTCAAGATTAGTTCACAAACCCTTTGGAACATAACATAACCTTAATCTGAATAAAAATTTTAGTTAAGAGCAAACTAATCAAACCAAGTAAATAAAAGTGAATCTGATTTACATTCACACCGCTACAATCAGTTTGCATCAAACTCCAAACAACCTCCAAGTATCAACAATCAAAACGACAAATAATAAGAAGTAAAGTCCGTAACATTTCCGGTTGCCAATGTGCTCACTAGAAATTATCGATCATTATTCGGTTCATATAAGGAGACTAGTTATAAGGAGCTATTTGAATTTGACAATTCCTTGAAGCCCTTGGAAACATGGACAATTCTGCATCTAACCGCTCTCTCCCTTCATAAGAGACGAGAACACTATTGTAGCTGACTATTAGCTTCTTTAAATTCACTGCATTTTTCAATATGAACTTCAGGTATTTTACTGTTGCAAAATCGCCCAACCAATTAGTGGTATCAGTAAATTTCACTGTTACCATGTTCGTTAACGTCAAAGTGGGAAAAGACTCATATGATATGCCCCACCAACTTGTATGATCCTTTTGTTTTAACACAAATAAAATAGAGAAAAACCCAACGTTATATAGATGTATAAGAAGTGAGAAAGCATAAAATAGTACATCTCGAAGCTTCAAAATTAACAAAAGTACCTTTTTAATGCATAAGTGTTCCAGCTGACAAAACCTTTCAAGAATTTGGGGGATTGTCCACATTTTGCAAAGGTCACAACCCACTATGGCAAGTTTCTTCACATGTGGAAACTCCGGAAAAGGAAAATTGAATGCACCTCTGTTCGTTTTCTGGTGTTATAAAGTTTTAGTCTAACAAATTGATAGTTTATATAAAAAAGAAAGCAATACACTGAATATTATAAAGAAACTTACCGTGATATCTAAAGTCAGGTTTCTAACTTTAGTTAATCGTTTTAGCAGCTCAACCCACAGATGCCGATCATAAAAGTTTACGTCGCATGAAATTTTTGCCTTAACAAGAGATGACAAATCCTCCATTACAAAAAGCGTGCGCATTCCCCAATTCTCTTCAATATGAAGGTATTCAAGATTAGGGGCGTTGAAAACAACTTTGTGGATATCTCTTGAATGCAAACAATAGAAGAATGCAAATCTGAGTCTCTTTAAGTAGGTGTCTTGAAATAGAAGTCTTTTGTATTACCCGGCATACGTATTTTTAGAGATAAATCTTCAAGTAATGGGCTACCATGGATGAGTTTGTATATATAGTCACAAGATATGGAGTTAGTATTGGTGTCATAAAGTTCGAAGTCACTATTGATGTCAAGGGTTTTCAGATTAGGAAGATAGATGGAAGGTGGGCACTCCCATGAAAATCTATTACTGAATGGTTCATTAAAGTCTGAACGAATTAACTTCAAACTTAATTTTGAGAGTGTAGTGCAGGTGAACAGGCTCAAAGGCACCACAATATTGCAAGTCATCTGTATGTCAAGCTCACTAACATTTAGCCTAACTGCTTCACTGATCCACTTTGAGACAGTCATTGGATTTGGAACAAGGGTCTTGAAAAAGTGCACCCGGAATGTCTTTACACGAGTTGATTTGTGATGCATAAGTACCCGATCCACATACGAATATGAATTTGATGGAATATCATTAAATTCAAGGTTATGTGTCAATTTCCAAGTGTATCTCCATCTTTTGGATAAAATGCTAGTTCGTACAGCGAATTTGGTAGGCATAAGGGGAATTATTACCGAAAGAACATCTTCAGGCAAGCTGCTAAGCGTATCTACTTCCTTACATGTCTGACTCATCTTTTAGCGGCCTTTTCACTCTCTGTAACCCTAAACACACAAATTTCATTATCGTCTCAAAACTTTTCAGACATGCTATCATTCAAAAGCCGACTAGCCAAAATGGTTGAAACAAAGTTCTTACTGGAGATATTTTTTCAATATGAGGGTATGAAAGTATAGGTTATCTGAAATAAAGCTTTCATTCAAAGAGAACAGCTATCTTAACAGATCATAAGGTTTGGTGATGCCAACTCAGGTAAGTACTAAATGCATTGCCTAGATAAAGATGATTTGTTTTTAAGTAACTTGTCAATAAAAATACTGGCTAATCCGCCTAAGCAGGACAAATAAGCAAATAAGATGACACTATGATTGATTGATGTACAACATATTAGTAGTAACAAAAAGAAAGATCAAAACATACAAGATCGATGTCGTTTACTTGAAGACGATATTAGTCGCCCTATATTCGTAGATGAACAGTTATCCTTTTTTTCGAGCGATTGAGGAAACTATATAAGAAAATGAATTCCTAAGAATAAAAAGTCCATAAGTTTCTGGGCGAGGCCCAACCCATAAAAACAGCTTGACTTTTTATACTTTTTTCCTTGTCAACTTATTCTTTTAGCCAATTTGGGTATTAACTTAAATATTTAACGATCATCCGTTAAGTTTTGCATTTTAAGTCCGCCGCTACCACCAACCTCAACCTCAATGATGGTTGTCACTACGAAGCCTTCCCATCACCGTCACTACCAAATACATACTGCCTCCAAAATCATCACTTAAGGCGGATTTAAAATGTAATTGTTTATAGTTATTTAGAAAAAAGACCGAGGATTTAACAACAAGTGTTGCCATTTTGCATTTTTGAATAGCTTAAAACTCAATCTTAAGTTATTAAGTTATTTGTAACCTTGTTTTTTAATGGAATCTAAGGGAAAAATCCCCATTTCATTTAAATTTGATTTAATGAGGGAGATTAATCTAAGATTTAACTCAAATTAATCATAATTCCTTATAAGGCCGTAACTTTTTTTTTCTTTCTCATTTGCTTCAAAATTTTCACACACTACTTGTGCGTTTCTCTCTCCCCACCTGTTCCCAGTAAAAGTCTCCAAATTTTTAAGAAAACCACCTCCCACTCCATCCCATTCCATTCTCAGTCTTCCCACTCCATTCTCGCAAGTCATCGGAACCACCGCCCGACGTCACCCCCATGGGCCTAACAAACCAGCATCAATGGAAGTCGAAACTAAAGAAGACATTTTTACAATCGGTTAGTTTTAACATTTTGTACCTAATTGTTTTCTAATTTCATACCTGGGGTTTGAATTTTTTGTTGGTAATTTTAGTGTTATCACATGTATTTTTGTGTAATTGTGTTTTTACTTAGAGACCAATGGCCTTAGACAAGTTTAGCTAAAGACGGGTTAGGAGGTGCGGAGTGCACGCTCGTCAAAGTTAGCTTGATATCGCCACGACCAAGATGCGGGGGTCAAGGGGCCGCGCCCCCTTGCGGTGTCAAGGGGCAACGCCCCTTGCGGGGTCAAGGGGCAGAGCCCCTTGTTGGGTCAAGGGGCAAAACCTAAACGATTTTTACTAAACGGTATTAACGTTTCCTGCCTAAAAACCCAACAGTTGCATCTTTTCTTAACCAACACGACAGTTGGAAAAATAACTGTTAAACAGTTATTTTGTCTGGTTATTTTCACCAGGGGTTGGTTTCTTTTACAGTTAGAACATTCATAACATTCGTAGGTTTTCGGATTGATTTCTCGTGCCTTAGATTTCAATTGCAATCTGTCTTATCCGATTGAAGATTTCGTGAACCCGAGGCATATAGGGTCGAAATACTTTGATCTGAAAGTGATTACACGATTCAGATTGATATCCAGATTATAACCATTCATATACTAAATTTCTACAAAGATCAAAGTATTTCCTGGTTTTAATCATGGCTGATTCGGTGAAAGATATGACTATGAAGTTTGGAAAGTTAGACAAGTTCGAGGGTAGTGATTTCAGGCGTTGGCAGAAGAAGATGCATTTCCTTCTCACTACTTTGAAGGTTGTGTATGTTCTGAGTGCCCCTATGCCAGAATTTGTTGAAGAGGAGACACTGGAACAGACAAGGAAGCGATGCAAGTGGGAGAACGATGATTACATATGTCGTGGGCACATCTTGAACGGTATGTCTGATGCTTTATTTGATGTATACCAAAACGTGGAATCTGCGAAGGCGTTATGGGATCAACTTGAGTCAAAATACATGGCTGAAGATTCTTCTAGTAAGAAGTTTCTGGTTAGTAATTTTAACAATTACAGAATGGTTGATTCAAGGTCTGTGATGGAACAATATCACGAACTCCTTCGAATTCTGGGACAATACACCCAGCATGGTTTGCACATGGACGAGTCTATCTCGGTGTCTAGTATTATAGACAAACTTCCACCATCCTGGAAGGATTTTAAGCACATGTTAAAACACAACAAAGAAGAGTTGTCTCTTGTACAACTTGGCAGCCACTTCCGTATAGAGGAAACTCTAAGGATGGAAGACAGTGGTAAAGGAAAGGACAAAGAAATTGCTGGATCATCTTCTGTGAATATGGTTGAAGATGATAAGAATAAGAAAAACAACAAAAAGTCCAAAGGTAACAAACGAAAGTTCAATGATAATAAGAACGATTCCAACAACAAAAAGCCAAAGGGGGCTTGTTGGAAGTGTGGCAAACCTGGTCATTTTAAGAGGGATTGCCGGGGTAAGGGGAACAATGGTTCAAGCGGTTCAGGATCGGGACAAGGGTCTAAGGACCCAACTCCACAACACGGTCTAATTGTTGATCATGTAAATTTTGATCATGTTATAATTCCTGTTACTAATTATGTATCACATATTTCTGAAATATGTTATGTACAGGATGATGAAATCGCTTGGTGGATTGACTCGGGTGCAACATGTCATGCATGTAAGGATCGTTGCTGGTTTGATACTTTTCATCCGATGCAAGATGGATCCGTTCTTCATACGGGAGACGAGTCAACCAAACCAATACTTGGACATGGAAATGTTGTTTTAGAATTCAGTTCTGGAAAAACTATTACTTTACTTAATGTTGTGTATGTACCGGGGCTTAGGAAGAACCTTATGTCCGGTCCTGTGTTGAATAAATGTGGCTATAAGAAAGTGTATGAATCTGATAAGTATATCTTATCAAGACATGGTGTATTTGTTGGTTTCGGTTATTATAATAATGGCATGTTTATGTTAAATCTCAATAAAGTTCCTAATACTTTTAGTAGCATTTGCATGATTAGTTCTAAAGATGTTGATTCTGCTATGTGGCATGCACGATTAGGACATGTTCACTATAATCGTATGGCCGCTATGTCTAAGGATAATCTAATTCCATAATTTGATAGTACCTTAGAAAAATGTAACACTTGTATGTTAACCAAGATCACTAGACAACCTTTCAAGGATATAAAACGGGATTCTAATGCTTTAGAATTGATACATAGTGATCTATGTGATTTTCATGCCACTCCTTCCTTAGGGAATAAAAAGTATGTTGTCACCTTTATAGATGATGCATCTAGATTTTGTTATGTTTATCTATGTCATGCTAAAGATGAAGCCTTAGATAAATTTAAAATCTATAAAACTGAGGTTGAGTTACAACAAAATGTTTTAATTAAAACTTTACGCACGGATAGAGGTGGTGAATATTATGATCCTAGTTATTTTCAATCTGTAGGCATCATACATGAGACTACGGCACCTTATACACCACAACAAAATGGTGTGTCCGAAAGGAAAAACAGGGCTCTTAAAGAAATGGTTAATTCCATGTTATCCTACTCGGGTTTGAGTGAAGGATTTTGAGGAGAAGCCATGTTGACGGCTTGCTATTTACTTAATAGAGTTCCTAATAAAAGGAACAAGGTTACCCCATATGAACTTTGGTACAAAAACTGACCTAACTTGTCATATTTACGAGTTTGGGGTTGTAGGGCTGTTGTGAGGCTCCCAGAACCCAAGAGAAAAAATTTGGGTGAAAAAGGTATTGATTGCATCTTTATTGGATATGCTGAGCATTCCAAGGCGTATATATTCTATGTAATAGAACCTAATGAATATATATCCGTTAACTCGGTTATAGAGTCACGAGATGCGATGTTTGATGAAAAACGATTCACTTCAATACATAGACCTAAAAGTTTGATACCATGTTCAAGTGAAGATCATATTGGAGAAACTCCAATTGAAACTCCTACAATTCGTAAGAGTAATAGAGCTTGGATAGCTAAATCATTCGGATCTGATTTTCAACTATACTTAGTTGAGGGATCTAGAGATGAGATTGGACCTCAGTATTCTTACTGTTATAGTATATAGAAGAGGATCCAAGAACGTTTGATGAAGCTATGCAGTCTCGTGATTTTGCGTTCTGGAAAGAAGCAATTAATGATGAGATGGATTCAATTATGGAAAATAATACATGGATCTTATCTGATTTACCACCAGGTTGCAAACCTTTGAGTTGCAAATGGATCTTCAAAAGGAAGATGAAGGTTGATGGAACCATCGACAAGTTTAAAGCTAGATTGGTTATCCAAGGCTTTAGACAAAAGGAAAGTGTCGATTATTTCGATACTTATGCTCCTGTTGCTCGTATATCCACTATTAGATTATTGATTGCTTTGGCATCTACTTATAATCTAGTGATCCATCAAATGGATGTCAAAACAGCATTCTTGAATGGTGATTTGGAAGAGGAGGTATATATGAAGGTTTAGCCCGAGACTTAGTGCACAAGTCGGCTATGGGGGTGGGTTTAGAGTCCATCAAAATTTCTAATGATGAGATACCCAATTCCCTTCTAGCTAACGCTGGGAGCTGAATTCAATGTGGAAAGCTCATTGTTAGTGATTGGAGCACAATCATATAATCATCTCAAGGTATGTGCTCGGTTCTGCAGATTATGTTAGGTTGAAGTTTAACTTCTTAATAGTTCTTTTGAAAAATTGCATATGCAGGTGCAAGAATAAAAGGACTACCTATGTGAGCATGGAGTTTTGCCGCTTTAGGAAGCTTTTGACTGGGTTTCTATATGCTCATTAAAAGATATGGACACATGGCTTGTAATAGTGTCAAGTTATAAACTTTAGAATGTTTAAGTAACTTATGTGTATATTATCTTCGGGTATTCATATGAATTGAAGGGTTCAATCCTTAGTGACACCCTGATTTTCGAATTTCTGGAATGCGTAATATACTAAGTGAAAATTCAATCTTCGTGACATTTTCATTATGCATGAGTTTGGTTCTTTTGTGTATTTTAGTAAATCAGGGATTACACTAAAATGGGGGAGGAATGTTGGTAATTTTAGTGTTATCACATGTATTTTTGTGTAATTGTGTTTTTACTTAGAGACCAATGGCCTTAGACAAGTTTAGCTAAAGACGGGTTAGGAGGTGCGGAGTGCACGCTCGTCAAAGTTAGCTTGATATCGCCACGACCAAGATGCGGGGGTCAAGGGGGTCGTGCCCCCTTGCGGGGTCAAGGGGGCAGAGCCCCTTGCTGGTGCCCCGCTGCCAGGCCAGCGGGCGGGGGTCTTTTCTTAACCAACAGTTGCATCTTTTCTTAACCAACACGACAGTTAGAAAAATAACTGTTAAACAGTTATTTTGTCTGGTTATTTTCACCTGGGGTTGGTTTCTTTTACAGTTAGAACATTCATAACATTCGTAGGTTTTCGGATTGATTTCTCATGCCTTAGATTTCAATTGCAATCTGTCTTATCCGATTGAAGATTTCGTGAACCCGAGGCATATAGGGTCGAAATACTTTGATCTGAAAGTGATTACACGATTCAGATTGATATCCAGATTATAACCATTCACATACTAAATTCCTACATTTTTAATTATCCACCTTAATTGATATTATTGTAAACTTTTATATAATGTGTATTTAGATCAATTTATGTATGTATTAATTTAATGGTATTTGTTAGATAGTGATTAATGGTTCCCAATTGATCGCGAGACTTATCTTGATTAGAGGTATATTCAAGTCACATAATGTTGGTTGCCATTTGATTTTTTTTTCAAATGGGTCAATTAAAAAGTTTAGCTAAAAGAAAAGGAAATCAAAAGCTCCTAACAAATTTCTATTAGATCAAACTTATGATAGGTGATAAGCAAGCTCATTTTAATGCTTTTAATTAGTTATGCTTGAATTGAAACAAAAGACATTATAAGATAAGAAGAGATAAATAACTATGACGAGTGAAATGATATGTCACTTTTGTAAACTGATGTATCTGGTTCATGTTGTAAAGTTGTAAACTGAATCAGTTTGCTTCTGGTGTGTTTATAGCTTTGGATCCCAAAACTAGAAATGAACTATACTGGAAATGGTAGGAGAATATGCAGTAGATGTATACACGATTATCTTCAGAATGTTGTAATGAGTGTGTTTGTGACTAATTATAATTTCAAATGTGATGCAGGATTGATACATCAAGTTCTTCGAAAAGATCCAACAGTAGAAACACGAAGGCGAATGATGATGTTATGTCATTAAGATCATTATTGGTGATTAATGGAGATCATGGTAGTTTGTTTATACATTTTTCATTGGGAATGATGATCACGAAGAGTTTTAGATAGATAATGGTTATCAGGGGTGGCTATCACTGCCAAAGCAAGTGTTTTTAGCTATGGAATGGTGTTTTTGAGTTAGTAAATGGTTAGAGAAATGCAGAGCAATCTGACGATTTAAATTTATACGTTTTTCCCTTGTTTGGCTGCTAACATTCTTATCATGGGAGATGATATCTTTAGCATGTTAGATAGTAGGTTAAACCGCGATGCTATCATTGAAGAAGTATACTAAAGTTCCTAAAGTCGCATATTGGTGTATTCAAGATGAAAAAGATAGAAGACCTTCAATGAGTCTTGTGGACCAGATTCTGCAAGGGGTTTCGGATGTAAACATGCCTCCAATGCCGCAATTTGTCAAAAAATTTGTTGATAACAACGAGCATGTTGTTTTTGTTAGATTGGTAATACTCCTTGATCATTATTCACTAAAAACATTACAATATATAGGCTACATAGGAAAGATCTAGAAGTAACATAAACGGGCTAAACCCTAAACATAGTGGGCTAAACTATCTCAACTAACAGTTTTCTTCACCGGGTGATCCTCAAATTTGAGTTCCCAATCACAGAATACTTCGCCTAGTAGTGATTCCTAGTTGAATAGCGCATCTCCTTAAAGGTATCTCAGCTGATGTTCTTTGTTCGTAACAACACACTTCACTCTATTAGAATATAGCCAATATTTGACGTGTATAATTAATTTATTACCGAGTATTTTAATAGCTTCAGCTTTATAATGACTAGGCATGTTTGACACACGATGTCATCTAATATATCTTGCCATCATGCTATAGGCAAAACATGCTTTTTATATCCATTGGATCATTAACTGCTATAAAACTTATGCTCAAATGTATTTATTGTTTCCTTTATCGATTCCAAATATCATGTTCATTATTGATTTTGTTACTCACTTGATATGTATTCATCTTGTGAGTTGTGACTTATTTCTTGAGAAATGAGAAATACATTTAGTTATGAGTTTAAATTATAATTGAGTATTTATTTATCACTAGTGAAATTACAATGTGAAGGTAAGGTAAATATCACTTGCGATATTTCATAAATATTATTGATCTTTAATATTATGAGTGATATGTATGTTACATGACATGTGTAATAATATCCATTGTGATCTTTCATAAATATAGTCAGTGTGATATTTTTATGACATGTGTAATATATCATAAACATAATTTTTATTTATTTATCACTGATGATATTACAATGTGGAGGTAATATCACTTATGATATTTTATAAACATCCTTAGTCCTTAATATTATCATTGATGTATATGTTACATGACATGCCTAATATCACTTGTGATATTTTATAAACATAGTTAACGTCTAATATCACTTATAGTATATGACATGTGTAATATTACTTGTGATATTTGGTATGCATATTTTTATTAAAACGACGAGAATTTTATTAAAGAATGGCAAAAAGCTAGACAAAAACAAACAACACAAAGAATTACTACATATTAGGGTTAAAGGCTTTTATAAACGAATTATTATGCGTTTAGAGTCTCTGGCGTTGGTAGTATAATGTTAGCGTAATTCTTTTTCACCCCAGTACCCTTTTTTAAAGAATGCAAGACTACCTTTTATCATGATTTGTTAATCAATTTTTATATCAAGTTTCTTTGCTTTGCATCTGGTGACGAGTTGTGTTTTTATTCCAAAAGCATGATATGAATTATTGATTACTAGTATTAATTTTCACACAGGTAATGATATGGGGGTTACCAAGTTATACCATAAATTTAACAATGTGCTAATAAATGTTGTATGTCTCTCGGTCCAATTAGTGTCACATTTGATTGATTTTATCACATGTGATAGTAATATCCCAGTCATATTGTTTTGTTATCTGTGAAATTATACCAGTGTCACACATATCACACGAGATATGACTAAAAACAATGATTTAAGTGTTATTTATATATATCAAAAGGAATAAAAGAGAAGCAAACTATGAAATAAAATTTGACTTATTCTCAAATTCAAACAAGTGTACCATTAAATTAGCATTATTTCCAACAAATTTTCAACTTATATTATCCATAAGAATTTACTGACGACCTTTTCCCGTCTAATATCACTTATGATATTTTATAAATATAATTAATGTCTAATATTACTTGAGAATTTTCGTCTAATATCACTTGTGATATTTCATAAACAAACAATTATGTTTTTTTTACTTTTAATATCACTTGTGATATTTGAATATTTCAGTGCCATCTAATATTTTTAAAACACATGGGTGATCATATAAAGAAAATATACAAAGTAATGAAATATCATATTAAAAGGTTACAAGATATATTTGTTTGTTTCTGAAATATCACAAGTAAAGTTTATTAAATATCAAAAATGATATTACACGTGTCATATAAATTATTGCAACATTTGTTTAGTTTTGAGAATACGTCAAGTCTCTTTTGTCATAGTTTGCTTTCTTTTTATCAAAGTTAAAAAGTATTTACATTGTGTGTTTTAGTCACTTTAGAGTAACATCTCAAACGATATACCCAAACACTTGTTATATTGTCCGTCTTAGTCACTTGTGATATTGTTATGTCTAATATCACTTGTGTTATTTTGTCTAATATCACTTGTGATATTTCATAAACAAACAAGTATCTTTTGTAACCTTTGTAACCTTTAACATCACATGTCATGTTTCACTGTTTGTTAATATTATTAAAACACATAGATGATCATATATATAAAAAAATATACAAAGTAATGAAAGTATGTTTGTTTGTTTACGAAATATCACAAATGATATTAAACATCAACTATTTTTATGAAATATCACAAGTGATATTAGACATGTCATATAAATTTTTGAAACACCTTGTTTAATTTTGAGAATACTTCAAGCTTCTATTTTGATAATTTGATTCATTTTGGTATTTGTAAGTGACACTTGTTTATATACTATAAGGAGAATAGAGAGTATTAAATTTATCGTTTTTAGTTACTTAAAGTAATATCTCTTGTGATAAAGCAATATTGTGACACTATTTATGGTGTTCTACATATGAGTTTCTTGCCAAATGAGTCTTCGGAAACCAAGATTCACATGTGGATTACCTAATTGTATTGTAATATCACTAATGATAAATTTAACCTTTACCAAATAAGATTCCCATGTAGCTTACACTCATTATCTTTGCTATTATAGTATCTCCATTAATAAATAAATGTGAACCAAATACACAATTACCAATCTAGACTCTTAAATAACAATTTATTTTATAAAATAATAAGCCAATATTTACAAAAGATTTTTCAATCTCAAACAACGTCTACAATTAAACTTTTTGAAAATAAATCACTCAGATTACTTATATACAAACAAAGATATATGATCAATGACAAAAAAAACTAAAAACAAACATGCAACTCAAATAGTGAGTGAGCTAGAAGCAACTCGTAAGGTAATAATATATATTATATTGTACATCAGACTATGATTTTGATTCATCTTAAAGCTATTTAATTAGTATTAACCTATTCATCCCCTTCAACTTGTATCAGACATGTCATTATTTCGAGCAAGATTACCAGCCTCTATTTCAACTTGATCCTAGCACGTGTGTACATCATCCCCTTCTTACATCTTAAAAAAATCCCACAAACTTCTCTAGTTATCTACCTAGAATAACTCGCGGTTCATCCTGAGATATGTAAACGCACACATCTCATTGTTATCAGATAGTGAAGCTGACTTCAAGATATGTCCGTGTGCAAATTAGCATATCTTTGTAGAGCGTTTTCTCCATCCATGTGCTTCCTATGTCGTTGTTGTGTTGTCACTTGCTGCACTAACTGTGCACATTGGGTGTGCACATTGGGCGTCCCGAGGCTGCTCATGATCCTGCATCTCGATACAAGTTAAAAAAGATTTGTAACTCTTACATCGGGTATGCCTGCAACAAAAAAATAAATTTAATGTTATCTTTGCTATGAACGGCATTCGAGTAAAATCACTTGCAGATATATATGAACCTTTATCATAGCTACAAACTTGATATGAGTCTTTTGGAAAGTCAAACCAAAAGTCAAACCCACATCAATAATTGTTTTTCCCGCCCAATTGTATTTCCCATTCCTTGTTATAAATAGATGTCTAGTCATTGTTAGAATTAGCTATTGATTGATTGTAATTCTCTCCCTTGTAACAAACTCACATTCCTAATAACAAATCCATATTCACTAAGTTCGTTACTCAATTTCTTTACATTTGAGTTTTCTGTTTAGTTGAATGTCTTCTTCGATTCTATAAGAATCCTGGATAGACTAGTGTGATCATATACAAAGAGTTCATTTCGAGAATGTAAAACATAGTGAAAAGGTGTTTGCCTTAAAAAATGAATCAACATTAGGGTATGACCTATATGTCCTACTGCTCTTCTTTGTATCAAGGGTATGACATATATGTCCTACTGAGTTTTTTTCAAACCAACCCAAACGAATCCTTCATTGGTACTCAAATTTGACAAACGATCTCCTCTTAACTCGGGAGGTGGAATAGGCGACCAATAAGAAGGAGGTTCCTTTACTCTCATTGGATACATTAACTTGGTAACTGGACTCCATAGGTAGCAAGATAGATAGGTCCGACAGGTTTTGTAATGGGTCAAAAGTCAAAACAGGCCTGATTCCTCTCTAAAGAGAATTGGAAAAATTATGGTTAACTTTGCTGGCTGTTAGACAAATGACTCTAATACTCTTAGAATATGCAATTTGTAAATATGCGTTATAAGAATTGTGTTAAAATTACCTGTTTAGCAACATAGAAAGGCTCGTTAGGATGATACACAAGTTTGATCAGTTTGTATGCACCTTGAGATATATCTCGAGTCTTAACATCGCTCAAAATTTCTCTAAGCTGGGAGGTTAGGATTACAGCTTGCACCGATGATAGTTCTGCTATTATCTTCACTCAATCTACATAAAGGTGAGCTACTTGTCCGTGACACATCAGTAAGGATGAACATTAACGGATCAATCATAAGTAGCTACACACCTACACATCAACATACAATATAGTCAGTTGGAACTTGTTGCGCAATACCTGAAAACGCCTTTCCTTTACAGCTTAATTCAGTCTTGAAAACAGATTATTAAGCACTTTTGATCATAGGAATCCTTATCTACCGAAAACCTATAACACTTAACTCACCAATCGACTTTACCCATAATAAAAACCGACTCAACTCAACACAACTTACCAGTAAACTTAGAAAGCCCGTCAATATGAAGGAATGTTTGACCACGACAAGTTTACCTTCTTTGTTTTTTGCGTGTTTCTACACTACATTAGGTGTTCTAGAAAATCCTACGCTAAGAGAAGTTTAGATTCATAGACTCAGAGTTTCGCAAACTCCTATGTATCAAGTTTGATGAAGCAAGATACAGTTACGTTCATATCTTCATACCTGTCATACAAACAGGTTAAGATAGGACACCAACAGACTGGGATGTTTTCATCATATGAAATTGTGAATCGAAAAGGGACAAGATCTCCATGGATTTTAGTTACCAGATTTCAGCAAACTCAGAAGAAGCATGATGTTATCTGGGTTATTGTCAACAGTTTGATCAAGTCTGCAGAATCCTTACATCCGTACGGATTACAGAACCAACAGATTGATCGGACATGTTCCAGCCAAGGCTCATCCGATCACTTGGCAATCCCTCAGTTATCGGGTCAGACAAATATTCATAATTGTGCTCCTAATTTACTTCACATCCTTGTTCAAATTTCACGACTTGCTTTCACGCTCGTGTTCATGACACTATTCACGTTCATGATCGTATCTTGGCTTACGATTTTACGTTCATTTTTCTCATTTGGGAAGTTTTTCAAGAATTTGAGAGACCAAACCTAAGTTTAGTATAACTCTCCATCATCAGATAGACGTTTCACGTCATATTCCACGTCTCACCTTGTAGCGTTTGGCGTTACCGCCATTATATTCTATGATCACGATATGTTTCACATGTCATGTTCATTCCACGTTCCTCATATCATGATCAAGATATGTTACACGTATCATGGATCACGATATGTTTACTCATACTACACTCGCCATATCTCCACGTAGCACGTTCAAAATTTTTCACGTATCACGTTCAAAATTTTTCACGTACTACGTTTCTTTATGTCTGGCGCATCGTTTCTAATTATCAGTTAAGTCAGATTGTCTTGCATCGTAACGTTTCAGTTACCCTGGCACGTTAACTCTTATTTTCCCCGATCGAATTTAGGGGATCTACCTTCCGTTGATAACCAAGAATTACTTAGTATTCCAAGTCAAGTTCAGGAGGACCAAGATTTATCATTAGTGTCAAGATCTTCTGAAGGAACCGTTCCAAGAGGGAGGCCACTTGGAAACGGACAAGTTCATCCAGACTTTTATCCGTTTTCTCTCATCAATTAGATATGTCCTTTCAGTCATGTCACGTTCCATGTCCTTCCAAGACATGTCACGTTCCACGTTCCTTCTGCCAGGAAACCCGCACGTTCAATTATCTTACATACCCTCTCAGTTTGATTCGGGTATGTTTCTCTTTCAGTTAGGTTACCTATAATTCGGGGACGAATTATTCTTTTTAGGGGGGAAGAGTTGTAAAACCCGCATGCTTTTATCATGAATAGTACCCTTAAGATCGTACGTACTAGATTAAAACTTTCCTTTTATAGTACGATTACGTTTACGTGTTAGGATTTTACGTATTACGTACGTGTTAGAACACGATAAGTATTTATTACGCACGAACACGCAATAATTATTTAAACAATAATTAATCACGAACATGCGATCATGAAATCATGAACGTAATTAAATCACGAGCTAATATTAATTACGTATATATATTTATTACGAACACGAATAAATATATTAGGTCAAGGTAATTATTTAACGAGAACACACAAAACGCGAACACAAATAAACACGAACAAACACGTAAAACACGAACACGAGAACACACTTATTAATTAGACACGGAAAATGATCGGGTTACCCCATGTGGGCCCATATGCCACGAAATTAGGAAGGAGGATAAGCCAAGCCCATCAAAATTTACTAAAGGGGGGGGGGGGGGTTAAGGGGAAAAACACTACTCATATTTTTTACAGAAGATTTTAGAAAACCTAAAAGTTCTCCTCCTCCTATTCCTTGTCTTTTGGCCGCCACCCTTACAACACACCAAGAGGGTGTTGATTGATCTTGGATCTTAGAATTATTGCTAGTGTTCGTGTTTGTTCATCATTGTTTAGATCCACGCATTCGGTAAATCCTTTAACCCTTTTCTTTTAATTTAATCATTTAAATAATTAAGAACATGTTATGTTTTTTATAAAACCTAATTAAATCATAGATCTAACATGGAATTGGATTTGTAATAAATCAAAAAGTAATGTTTTAGGGGTGTTTTGTTCTTGGCCGCGCCTAAACCGAACCCGAGAGGGTCTCGGTTTGGCTACATGACCACCACCGAGACCATATGGCCCCGGTTGGTTGGTGTGGGTCCCACGACAGCAACAAGACAAGGGTAACCCCGAATTAGTTCGGGGTATGGTGTCGATTTCATGTCGGGTTGATTGTGGTAAAAATACGACTCTTGTTTAGGGAAACAAAAGAACGTATATGAGCGGTAAGTATCGAGTGATGATTTTAGGAAAAATCAACACTAATGACCCAATCAAATGAAAAGAGAGAAAGTTCGTTTCCCAAGGAGGTATATGTGTGTGTTCTAACTTGTAATTATTTGAGATTAATATTGAGAAGAATGGGGATGAAAGGATGAAAAGACGGTTACGTTAAAATTATACTACGACGTAAACGTAAAGCCGTGAAAAACTACCCAAATTAAAAATTTAACTAAAACCAAAAACAAAATAAATAAAAGATTAAAAAGAAGTCAATAATAATATAAATAAAGACAAAAATCCAACAAAGATATTTTAAAACCTTTTATTAATTAAATATTTAATTTTAAATGCTAATTAAAGCCCTAAAATTAAATACAACTAATAAAAATGTCTAAAATATGATTTTATTGAATAATTACTTAACTTATATTATTAGAAGACTAAAAAGTAATTTTCTAAAAATTAAAAGCTATTAACACTATTTTTAAAACTCTAAAAATGATTTAAAATGATTAAAAACTAATTAAACTTAAAATACTTATAAAAATAAATCTAAAAGCTATAAAATTATTCTAAAAATGGGAAAAGTCCTAATTAATGCTAAAGAATCTAGGAAAAATGAAAAAGAAATAAAAATAAAACTTTTTAATTTTAATAATAAAATAATATTAAAATAATGAGAAAAATAAAAAGTTTATAAAATTAATTCTAAAAAATTTCTAAAATCTTAAAATAATCTAACTAAGATAAAAAAGTAAATTAAAGCTCCTAAAACCTTTTTTATAATTTTATAAAAATTATTAAAGTTTATAAAAAACCTTAAAATAATATAAAATTAAAAATTAAAGTTTATAAAACCAAAACTAGATGTAAACCTCAAAATATTAATCTAAAAGCTAAAACTTATTTTTCCTAAAAATTAAAACTCTTTTTTCTATTTTTTAAGCAATTAATAAAAAACGTATAAAGAAAAATGCATAGAAAATAAACAAATAAAGGGAAAAATGTAAAACCTATCTAGAAAAATCACCAACCTGATAATAATCCTAAGAAAAATCAAAATAACCAAAAACGCTTATTAAATAAGCCCAAAACACAAGAAATAAGCTACGGCTTTTTATATTAAGCTAGAAAGGAAAAGGGTTTAAATATCGTTTGAAAACACACTAGAACATAAGAAAGCGTCTAGATCAACGGTAGTTCCACTTACTCCTCCTTCGAGAGGTCGGGGGTTCGAGTCCTGTTGCGGGCGACTTTTTGCCAAACTTTTATTTTTTATTTTTTTCTTTTTCCAATCCAACTGTGACCTTTTTGTGACTTGAAAACACAATCCAACACTCCTTTTCACTAAGATTAGATCAAATTCAACTTCAAAACGTGCCCAGTTAGGCTATGGTTGCTGATGAACAAGTGTGAGTTCACACTTGAGCACTTTGGAGCCAAGAGGGGCTTGGCTTGACTTATTTGGTGAAGTATTATGGAACAACAGGCACCCTTGTGCTCTTTGAAGCACAAGGAGTCACTAAATAGCAGAAATCAAGTAGCCAAGTAGCACAAATCACTCAAATAAAGCACACACAGGCAATATCAAGTTTCTGTGACAGTTTACTAGGTCTGGTGGTTTCTTTTAGCTATGGTTTGCACAAAATTGAGTTTCAAACTCCTATGTTTTGCACACACAGGCTTCAAATAGCACACAAGTAAACTCAAACCTTAAATCACACTAACACTTAATAGAATTCAAAATCCAAGCACAATTTTCATGGAAAATAAGCAAGAAAATGGATATGCAGATTTCTAGCTATGTTTTTCCTTTTAAAACACACAAACTTGTTACAAAACTTTCCAAACTTACTTACCAACTAACTAATAACCTCTCTTAACCTTTTTTAACCTTGCTAACTCCTTTTAGAAGCACAATCAAAGATTATGACCCTGCTAAAACATGTATCCAAACAGCCCTTAATATTTTTGAAAACGTTTTTACCTTAACCAAATCACTTCAAAAACTACTCAAACTGATCCTCTTAGCATCTATCATGCATACATCATCCTAATGACTGAAATCCAACACTTTTAACACACAATCAACACTTAATCAAGCAAGTTCACACAAACTGCATTTTTCTGAAAATTCAAAAAAGAAAAAGTGATTTACCTAAGAGCCTTACATCCAAGGCTCTAGTGGATGTAAATCCACCTCCTTATACACCCGGGTGTATGCAGAACCTTTGATAAAAAACAATCAACACCTGCTAAGAAAATAAAAAAAGAAAAACAAGAACAAGCACAAATATGAATATTCTGTTTTTACTTTCTCCTTTCTTAAACTTTTCCAAAAACTTTGAGAACTTCTCAAAACGTTTTTATAACACTATTTCACCAAATCAAATGATCCTCTAAACACAAAACCCTAGAAACAATTTCTCACCAAGAAATTCAAATTCAGAAAACTTTTGAAATAACTTTGAAACACAAAATTATTTCACCAACTTAAAAATGGAACTCAGTTTCTCTTCAACAATAAATACCAACTTTAAATAAACATAAAAAGGAATTATATTGCTTAAAAACAAACACCAAACTTTTATTTTAATTAAAAGGGATTACAAATTTTTTGAAGAAAAACTGGAACAAAGGGGTTTCCACAGGTTGGACCTCCTTTTATACTACTCTAATGAACTCTCTAGAATGCTTAAACACAAACCCTAATCTATGAAAAATCCCAAATATGCCCTTGACGCGTTTAGAGTGATGTGTTGTCAAACTTGATCTTGTGCGTTTATTTGTGTGTTGGGAGGAAGCAAAAGATCACAGCCATTGATTGAGGACACGTCATTATGCTTGGAGCCCAAGGTGTGATGTGATTGGGTGCACGTCTTGGGTGTGGGATCACAAGGTGAGTGGAGAAGAGATGTTTAATTGTTGGGAATGGTTTGGGGTGAGGTGAATCACACGTTTGTAAAGGTTAATTGCGTTTTACCCATGTTTAAGTGAAGTAAAAATCTGGGTGGGAAGAGGGTAAACAATAACTCTTTTTGATCCGTATTTGGGGGAAAAAAGGTGTTTGGCGCACTTCTGTGTTTGAATGTTTCAAATAGCACACATTCAGTCCTTATCCTTTGATATTTTTGGCAAACAAAGTCTTTTAGCCCTAAAAACCGGTTTCCTTTGTTAATGACTTTCATGACTTGGCAGTTTTGGCACCAAACTTTGGAAAAAGATTTCAAAGGGTTGTTTTTGCCATTTTGAGATATTTCAAGGGCTGATCTTGGACAATCTTGATCTTCAAAGGTCTTCTTTGCATCTTTGACTTCATGAGGGACCATAATTGACAAATTGATTTTGTTGAGGGACCAATCTTGTCATTTCTTCAAAGTTGAAGGACCTTTTTGCAATTTTGACAAACTTAAGGGACCAAACTTGTAATTATTAATATACAAGGGTTTTAAGTGTCATTTCTTCATTCTTGGAGGATCAAACTTGTTTGTCTTCAAATCTTCAAGGGTATTTGTTGAATATTTCATGATTAAGGCCCGGTTCTTTGTACGACTTCGTTTCTCGTGTCCGTTTTTCCTTGTAACTTGTGATCTTTTGTCTTTTTCACGATATCCATACCTAAAATACACAAGTAAACAAACACAAGCATATATATGGTATTTTATGACATTTTTGTGCATTTAAAGTCCGAAAAGAACGATGAGATCATGTATAAATGCCATCTCATCACTCCCCCATACTAAGCCATTGCCGTGCCCTCACGCAATGCTAGAATAAAGTATCTAAGCATCACCAAGGTTCAATTTTATTAACCTTTATTGAAGAGTAAAAGACTTGCAACAAACTACGATGATGTGTAAAGACATAATGTATGATTTTCATCACCAAAAGGTGACTTTTAGGGTCAAAGAATGGAAACAAGTTAATGTCCCTTAGAGTAAACTTCGTCATCCTTGATTGTCATACATTCCATGCTAAGTGCAAAAACAAGATCATTGTTGGTACAAGTCACAATGCTAACACTACTCATACGTCCAAATTGTGTAATACTTTTTCTCCCCGCAATCCTAGTTATTATAAAAGGAAATGGGTTACTAGCATTTTTTATCTATTTTTCATGGATCACAAGTGATACATATTGACTTATTTGAGTAGTTATTAGTCCGAAAGCAAAGTAGCACGATTTGATCAATAGTTAGCCGAAGGACAAAATCTTTTAAAACGGCTTCTCGTGTATCTCCTTAAGTTCATATCTTGGCATAACTCGTTTCACGATTTGAGACCTTTCTCGGACCGATATTTGGCATGTACTTCATACTTCAAATCTTGGGAAGACGTTCTTGAAATTATGGTCTTCTCTTCATATTTTGGAATTTCTTCACTTGACGTTTTTGAGAGATTCTTCATATAGGACCACGACTTCATCATTTTTCTTCAATCTTTACTTTGGATTTTGATATACAACGATCCGCCTCCTTTTCGGACTTGGATATATTTATCCTCATACCTTGTTAGGGTCTTTTTGGATAGACTTTCTCCATTCTTTAGGGGAGTAATTGCTTCTCGTCGTGTGTCTCGATCCTTCATATTGATTTAGGAATAATGATACTTCACATCATCTTTGGATCTTTAGCAAAAATAGAGCTCCTCATGCCTTGTTAGGGCCTTTTTGGATGATCGCTAATCTTCGCGTCCCGCTTCAATAAGTTATGCCTTGGCTATGAACTCTATTCAACCCCGAGCAACTTTTAAACAATCTTGCGCTAGAGGCTAAGTAACCTTTCAAATCGTACGACCTTACTTATTGCAATTATGTTTTATTCCTAATGCATTGATCTTATGGGAAGAAAAAGCCACAATTAAAAACATATGAGTTTTTGAAAGAACACTTTCATGTTCTACGTTTAGCATGATCACTTGTCTAACTCTATCATTTCTCGTTCTTCACAATATAAAGACCTCTAATTAAAGAGACTCGTGAATACTTAGCCATGCAAGTCAAAATTAAGCCAAATTTTGATTAGCTTTCATTAAGACTATATCAAATCAAAGTTTTGGGTTTTCAAGCCACCTATAGGATCTTGCACTTTCTTGGACTTTTTCAAGTTTAGAGAATGCGTTTTATAGTTCCCTTGATTAGTGACTTTCTAGAAACAATTATAGGAACTTGCGAAAAGTTCTTGTTCTTAACCCGAATGAATTAAGACTTTCGCGTTTTAAAGCTCCCTATATAAAAGTCTAGCAAAACTTGAATTGAGCGGGTTAAGGAATGTAAATGGCTCCAAATGCCCATCAAGTCAAAAATTAACTCTTATTCTATCCAACGGAAAATATACATTCGTGTCTTAAAAACACTTATGAATACTAAGAAAAATTTTAAAATTTGGCCATTTTTTAGCCTTATTAGCAAAACAAAACATTGAAAGTTGGAAAACGTGAGGGCGCGGCAAAGCAAGTACCTATTCACCCCCCCATACTAAAAGTAAGCATTGTCCTCAATGTTTCGAGTCTAAAGGTGGAGCACCCCCATACTAGAGACGAAGAATCGGATGCTTAGGATCTAGCATGGAAAGGGTGATCAACAATATATCTAAAGCCGTTTATTAAGTATGCTAAAAGATAATTGTTAGAACAATAAAGGATATGTCATGGAGTCGTGAAAAACTTCTTCAAACGAACGATGGAGGCTCACGTAAACGAACACGAGAGTCTTCAATCGTAGATGATGATGATCTAGATATCACAATCACAAACAACCACGAGACAACGAGTTAAAAGGGTACAAGTCCCCTTATTAGTGAATAGTAAGCATAAAGATAAGCATGGGATCTCCCCCACGAGGCACCTCGTTTTTGATTACCGAGTCATGAGCTCGACTCGATCCCCTCAATATGTGAACATTTAGGGAAATTCATGGTTTGGTCAATTTTTGATGGGGCTTACATGATAAACAAGGCCCAAAAAGCAACCGGTAATAAAGGACTAAGTCCTTCGATGATGCAAAATACCGGGGTCGAAAATGGCGTTCTCGTTTCCATTGGAAAAACAATTTAACGCCACTTCAACATGTGCCATAAACTCAAAGAGTTTGAAGAAAAGAGATGAGAAGTAGAAGGGTGAGACAATTGGTAAGACAAACGTTTGAGCTACTCGAGGTAGACTCGCACCAAGCAAATAGAAAGATTTTCCATTTATTGCATCGGTGGAAGACCGAGATTTCCCTTTACATGAAATTCCGGGATCGAATATCTCGTCCTCGGTGGACAAGGATGAGGGAACATAAGGGGCTTCCCCCATACTAAGACCACACAAAGCATCGTCAAAAGGAGTAGACGAGCTTGTAGCACTTAAAACACGCGGTGATGACGGAGTTAGATTTGTAGAAAAATCACATTTAAGATCTTTTCCTTTTTTATCTTTTGAACTCTCCTTATGAAAACCCTTTTTGATTATGTCGAAAATATTTGGTGTTTCTAAGACGATGTTAGTTACACTAAAAATTCTCACATTTTGAAACCGTTTTGGTTTTGGTGGTGGCAAGTTCTCAAAACGTTTATCGACGAAGAAAACCTCCCCATTGGGGTCTACATATTCATCATCCGAAAGATCTTCCGTAGAAACCGGAAACTTATCAACACTTTTCAAGAATGAATGTTCGAGATGAGGCGAAGGATTTTTCGATTCAAGTATTGATGGTTTCTTCTTTGTAGGTTTTACACTCATAACCTCCACCGGCGGAGGAAATGGTAAATTGTTTTTGGAGACATTTCCTAAAACTCTTGGTGAAAATTCTTTGCAAATGACATTGGTCGAGTCACCATGGTTTAAAGTTGCAATAGAATAGACATGAGAAAGATTGGAGTTTTGTGTTGCATTGATGACAAGTTCTTCCTCATTGAAACGAAGGGTGATTTTTCGAGCATGAACATCGATAAGTGCTCTTGATGTATCCAAAAATGAACGACCCAAAATGAGAGGAACTTTTCGATCGATAGGAATGTCTACAACGATAAAGTCAACGGGATAGTAAAACTTTCCGACTTTAACAAAAACGTCTTCGGCTACTCCACATGCTAAGATCGTAGAATGATCGGCCATCTCGATAGACATGTTCGAAGGAGTAAGAGCCGGAAGCGAAAGCGATTTGAAAATCTCGAGAGGCATTAAATTAATACTAGCACCAAGATCGGCCAAGGCGTAGCATTCCTCCATATCTTGAATAGCACACGGAATCAAAAATTTACCGGGATCACCGACTTTTTGTGGTATGCGGCTAAGAAAAACCGATGAACAACTAGACGATTGTTGTAACTTCTCTTTGTTGTTTAACATACTTTTGAAGTTTGCGGCGAATCGAGGCATCATGATTAAAGCGTCGGCAAAACTTATGTTAAAATGCAAATCACGAAACATTTTCATAAATAGCTCAAATTGATAATTGTTCCGTTCTTGTGCTTTCTCTTTGTTACGTCTTGAAGGGTAGGGTAAAGGTGGTGTGGGTTGGTCATTAGGCAACGACCTTGGAAACTCGGGTTCCACAATTGGTATTGGTTCAACCGTAGGTGTGGTATGAGCGGTACTTCGTGGGATTGTAATGTGCTCCTTTTCGACCATCACCTCGGGTTCTTTCTCGATTTCCTTCTCCTTAGAAGTACTTGTACGAGAGATTGGTTCCTTGAAAGTTTTACCACTTCGTGTAGTAATAACCTTCATTTCTCCCTTCGGGTTTGCAATGGTATCACTAGGAAGACCACCCGAAGAAGAGGGCTTACACATGATAGCTTCAAACATCTTAGCCATTCGGTCCTCAAATTTTGATTGCCTAGCATCCGCTTTTAATAACTCTTGCTTAATCTCATGTTGTCCTAATTCCATCTTTTGTTGGTTTTGTTGAAGACGTTGGACATTTCCTTCCATTTTGTTTGCATGAGTTTTAAGTTCATTAGCAAGTTCATTTTTAAGCTCGTTTTTCAACTCGGATCTTAAGCTAATCATCTCACGTTGCATATTATCAAATTTAGCATCATTTGCTTTTGCATAATCCAAAAGTTCCCCTTGCAAATTCTTTGTGTGAGCATTTTGAAAACCTTGTGTAGTGTTTTGAAAATCACGGTTTTGGTTTTGATTAGAGATTTGTCCATTCCCACTTTGATAATTCCCTTTGTTGTAATTGCGTGTGTTGCCTTGGTAATTACCTTGGTTGTTGTTTCGATAATTATTAACATTTTGGTTTGGTGGAGCTTGATTTTGGCGGGAACCTTGGCCGTTTTGGTTATAAGTTCCCGTTGCTACATAAGCACTCGAAGTGTTAGCATCCGCGGTAATACACTCGGAAAGATCATGAGCTCCACCAAAAGATAAATAACTCTTAACAACCGCTTTAACCGAAGCGGAATTGGAAGCTTCTTGAGCCTTCCAATGGGACATTAGATTAGCAAATCTATCAAAAAACCGATTTTCCTCATTAGCTTCATCATGTAAGGCGTTAATGCTACGAGACGATTGTGACGAAGATGACGAACCCATATTGGCAACACTCGGTGTGTTACGAGGGTTATAAACCTTGGATCTATTTTCAATGATTTGTAAAGCCTCATTTGTCGTCTTGCACAAAAAGTTACCACCCGCGGCGGCATTCAAATAATCTCGTTCATGGTCATTAAGCCCATTATAAAAAGTATCCACTTGATGCAATTCCGTAAAGTCATGGTGTGGACATTCATGTAACATCTCTTTAAATCGTTCCCATGCCATTGAAAAACTTTCATTATTACGTTGCACAAATCGTGAAATCTCATTTTTTAAGTGTGTTGTTTTAGATGGTGGAAAAAACTTGTTCACAAACTTAGAAACGAGATCGGCCCATGTCAAAATCGAATTTGGCGGTTCTTTCTCGAGCCAAATTTTTGCGGGTCCATCCAACGAATATGGAAACAACATCATCTTAATGGCGTCATGTGGAACATCCTTAAATTTGCTAGTAGCGGTGAGACGGTTGAAATTCCTAATGTGGTAATGCGGGTTGTCTTTTTCGTGACCTCTAAACTTATTTGCTTGCAACATCGACATTAAACCCGTCTTAATTTCGAAATTCTCCGCAAGGATGGCGGGAATCACAATAGCCTCTCCAAAACCCTCGGTGGGTGCTTGTAGCAACTCCATCATAGTACGATTAGCCATGACGACTTCTTGTTCTACAATAGGTTCAACAATTGGAGGTTCTTCTACAATCAACGATCCTTGATTGGCTTGCTTTTGAAGACGTTTACGAGCTCGTTTTGCTTGATTATGAGTGATCATAAACTTCACGAAGAATGGGAGGTGAGCAAAGAAGATTCTTTTTGGTTGTTCTGTGGATTTTCAATTTTTTTGTTTTTTTGATGATATTTAATTTTTTGGATTTTGGTGTATCTTCGTAGACAACAATCTACAAAATCTCTCCTCGAATCAAATTCTTGATTAAAGAAGCCTCAAAGGAATGAAAACGATCACGTGGAGTGAACGCCTTCGAATGCCTTTAGAACTTTGGTGAAAACCAAATTGTTCAAGAGGGTTTAATCACAAAGAAACCAAGCAAATATAGTATACGTATTAATACTTTGGGCGGCAAAACCCTCGATTAGCCTTCAATCTTAAAATACTCACAAGCAAGCGGGGAAACGAGGCGGCGCGAAGCACTTAAGAGCCTTTTTCCTTAGGGTATATTTTATAATACCCGCCTTATACCCACCTTATAGTTTGTATTTTTCAAAATCGAGCTTCACGAAAGTATTTATCTATTTTTGCCTTTTCTTTTTGTTTGAGATTCGAATACAATAATTAGGAGATCAAATCCCAATTAAGGTTGTGTTTTCACACTTTTGGAGATATTGTATATTGATTGTGATACTTAATACAATATAGTAATATTTATACAAGAAAAACCAAGAAAACCGATAATACGTGTTAAGGGAGTTCCACTTAACACAAATACTTATTATGGATAATATCAAAAACAAAAGCTTCCAAATTAAAGCACAACACACCTCCCCGGCAGCGGCGCCAAAATGATTGTGGTAAAAATACGAATCTTGTTTAGGGAAACAAAAGAACGTATATGAGCGGTAAGTATCGAGTGATGATTTTAGGAAAAATCAACACTAATGACCCAATCAAATGAAAAGAGAGAAAGTTCGTTTCCCAAGGAGGTATATGTGTGTGTTCTAACTTGTAATTATTTGAGATTAATATTGAGAAGAATGGGGATGAAAGGATGAAAAGACGGTTACGTTAAAATTATACTACGACGTAAACGTAAAGCCGTGAAAAACTACCCAAATTAAAAATTTAACTAAAACCAAAAACAAAATAAATAAAAGATTAAAAAGAAGTCAATAATAATATAAATAAAGACAAAAATCCAACAAAGATATTTTAAAACCTTTTATTAATTAAATATTTAATTTTAAATGCTAATTAAAGCCCTAAAATTAAATACAACTAATAAAAATGTCTAAAATATGATTTTATTGAATAATTACTTAACTTATATTATTAGAAGACTAAAAAGTAATTTTCTAAAAATTAAAAGCTATTAAAACTATTTTTAAAACTCTAAAAATGATTTAAAATGATTAAAAACTAATTAAACTTAAAATACTTATAAAAATAAATCTAAAAGCTATAAAATTATTCTAAAAATGGGAAAAGTCCTAATTAATGCTAAAGAATCTAGGAAAAATGAAAAAGAAATAAAAATAAAACTTTTTAATTTTAATAATAAAATAATATTAAAATAATGAGAAAAATAAAAAGTTTATAAAATTAATTCTAAAAAATTTCTAAAATCTTAAAATAATCTAACTAAGATAAAAAAGTAAATTAAAGCTCCTAAAACCTTTTTTATAATTTTATAAAAATTATTAAAGTTTATAAAAAACCTTAAAATAATATAAAATTAAAAATTAAAGTTTATAAAACCAAAACTAGATGTAAACCTCAAAATATTAATCTAAAAGCTAAAACTTATTTTTCCTAAAAATTAAAACTCTTTTTTCTATTTTTTAAGCAATTAATAAAAAACGTATAAAGAAAAATGCATAGAAAATAAACAAATAAAGGGAAAAATGTAAAACCTATCTAGAAAAATCACCAACCTGATAATAATCCTAAGAAAAATCAAAATAACCAAAAACGCTTATTAAATAAGCCCAAAACACAAGAAATAAGCTACGGCTTTTTATATTAAGCTAGAAAGGAAAAGGGTTTAAATATCGTTTGAAAACACACTAGAACATAAGAAAGCGTCTAGATCAACGGTAGTTCCCCTTACTCCTCCTTCGAGAGGTCGGGGGTTCGAGTCCTGTTGCGGGCGACTTTTTGCCAAACTTTTCTTTTTTATTTTTTTCTTTTTCCAATCCAACTGTGACCTTTTTGTGACTTGAAAACACAATCCAACACTCCTTTTCACTAAGATTAGATCAAATTCAACTTCAAAACGTGCCCAGTTAGGCTATGGTTGCTGATGAACAAGTGTGAGTTCACACTTGAGCACTTTGGAGCCAAGAGGGGCTTGGCTTGACTTATTTGGTGAAGTATTATGGAACAACAGGCACCCTTGTGCTCTTTGAAGCACAAGGAGTCACTAAATAGCAGAAATCAAGTAGCCAAGTAGCACAAATCACTCAAATAAAGCACACACAGGCAATATCAAGTTTCTGTGACAGTTTACTAGGTCTGGTGGTTTCTTTTAGCTATGGTTTGCACAAAATTGAGTTTCAAACTCCTATGTTTTGCACACACAGGCTTCAAATAGCACACAAGTAAACTCAAACCTTAAATCACACTAACACTTAATAGAATTCAAAATCCAAGCACAATTTTCATGGAAAATAAGCAGGAAAATGGATATGCAGATTTCTAGCTATGTTTTTCCTTTTAAAACACACAAACTTGTTACAAAACCTTCCAAACTTACTTACCAACTAACTAATAACCTATCTTAACCTTTTTTAACCTTGCTAACTCCTTTTAGAAGCACAATCAAAGATTATGACCCTGCTAAAACATGTATCCAAACAGCCCTTAATATTTTTGAAAACGTTTTTACCTTAACCCAATCACTTCAAAAACTACTCAAACTGATCCTCTTAGCATCTATCATGCATACATCACCCTAATGACTGAAATCCAACACTTTTAACACACAATCAACACTTAATCAAGCAAGTTCACACAAACTACATTTTTCTGAAAATTCAAAAAAGAAAAAGTGATTTACCTAAGAGCCTTACATCCAAGGCTCTAGTGGATGTAAATCCACCTCCTTATACACCCGGGTGTATGCAGAACCTTTGATCAAAAACAATCAACACCTGCTAAGAAAATAAAAAAAGAAAAACAAGAACAAGCACAAATATGAATATTCTGTTTTTACTTTCTCCTTTCTTAAACTTTTCCAAAAACTTTGAGAACTTCTCAAAATGTTTTTATAACACTATTTCACCAAATCAAATGATCCTCTAAACACAAAACCCTAGAAACAATTTCTCACCAAGAAATTCAAATTCAGAAAACTTTTGAAATAACTTTGAAACACAAAATTATTTCACTAACTTAAAAATGGAACTCAGTTTCTCTTCAACAATAAATACCAACTTTAAATAAACATAAAAAGGAATTATATTGCTTAAAAACAAACACCAAACTTTTATTTTAATTAAAAGGGATTACAAAATTTTTGAAGAAAAACTGGAACAAAGGGGTTTCCACAGGTTGGACCTCCTTTTATACTACTCTAATGAACTCTCTAGAATGCTTAAACACAAACCCTAATCTATGAAAAATCCCAAATATGCCCTTGACGCGTTTAGAGTGATGTGTTGTCAAACTTGATCTTGTGCGTTTATTTGTGCGTTGGGAGGAAGCAAAAGATCACAGCCATTGATTGAGGACACGTCATTATGCTTGGAGCCCAAGGTGTGATGTGATTGGGTGCACGTCTTGGGTGTGGGGTCACAAGGTGAGTGGAGAAGAGATGTTTAATTGTTGGGAATGGTTTGGGGTGAGGTGAATCACACGTTTGTAAAGGTTAATTGCGTTTTACCCATGTTTAAGTGAAGTAAAAATCTGGGTGGGAAGAGGGTAAACAGTAACTCTTTTTGATCCGTATTTGGTGGAAAAAAGGTGTTTGGCGCACTTCTGTGTTTGAATGTTTCAAATAGCACACATTCAGTCCTTATCCTTTGATATTTTTGGCAAAAAAGTCTTTTAGCCCTAAAAACCGGTTTCCTTTGTTAATGACTTTCATGACTTGGCAGTTTTGGCACCAAACTTTGGAAAAAGATTTCAAAGGGTTGTTTTTGCCATTTTGAGATATTTCAAGGGCTGATCTTGGACAATCTTGATCTTCAAAGGTCTTCTTTGCATCTTTGACTTTATGAGGGACCATAATTGACAAATTGATTTTGTTGAGGGACCAATCTTGTCATTTCTTCAAAGTTGAAGGACCTTTTTGCAATTTTGACAAACTTAAGGGACCAAACTTGTAATTATTAATATACAAGGGTTTTAAGTGTCATTTCTTCATTCTTGGAGGATCAATCTTGTTTGTCTTCAAATCTTCAAGGGTATTTGTTGAATATTTCATGATTAAGGCCCGGTTCTTTGTACGGCTTCGTTTCTCGTGTCCGTTTTTCCTTGTAACTTGTGATCTTTTGTCTTTTTCACGATATCCATACCTAAAATACACAAGTAAACAAACACAAGCATATATATGGTATTTTATGACATTTTTGTGCATTTAAAGTCCGAAAAGAACGATGAGATCATGTATAAATGCCATCTCATCACGGGTTCATAGTTCTTAGTCAAGATCCGGTTCACGGTGTATGTTATGATTATTTTCTTTTATAACCTTATGTTAAAATTAAATTAATGAACATGACATGATTAATTTAATAACATGACTTAGGTTATATTAATTATTAAAATCATGAAATTATTAACCTAAGTATTATATATTATTAAGACTTATAATTAATTAATTATTTAAAAACCATGGTTATATTTAATTAATTAACATGACTTAGGTTATATTATTAATAAATAATAATACATGTTTTAACCTATGTATTTAACTTTATTTAATATAAAACATGTTATACTTTAATTAAATATTTTAACCTATAGTTTATTTTAATTACATGAAATAATTAATAAACTATACATTATATCATATGACTTAGAAAATAATCATGAAAACACTTAGGCTTATATACTTAGCTTATTTAACCATCTTATTTCTAATATTGGAAACTTTCTATTTTTAGAAACTTAATTAAATAAGGCAGCTAATCTATTTATGGAAACTATCTATTTTTAGAAACTTATTTATTTCAGGCAGCTAATCTATTTATAGAAACTTATTTAATTAAGACAGCTGATCTATTTATGGAAACTTTCTATTTTTAGAAACTTATCTATTTTAAGCAGTAATTCTATTTTTGGAAGCTTTCTATTTTTGGAAACTTTCTATTTTTGGAAACTTTCTATTTTTGGAAACTTTATATTTTTGGAAACTTTCTATATTTGGTAACTTTCTATTTTTGGAAACTTTCTATTTTAGGAAACCTGCTATTTTTGGAAATTTACTTATTATTACACAGTAAGTATAATAATACATGAAATACCAGAAATACTTAATCAGAGTAAACAGAATATAAGATAAACACAGTTTAAGGCTTTAAAACTGTAAAACATGATAAGAACATATAAAATAAGCTAAGACATGACATAAAACCAGTTACGTATTTAGTAAGCAGATACTTATTCATGTATGTATTTATGTAGCATTAGTGATACGGAAGAAGGATTCCTCTCAGTTCATCTTCTTCGTTCACTGGACATAACGTACGGATTCCCGTCCTTTCAGTATGGACATTCTTTCCTTATTAGGACTTCCCGTATGCAGCCAACTATTTTCCCAGTATTTGTTTTATATGTTTTTGAATTTGCCTATGTTTAATTTAGAATTCCTATAGCCATATACATGCATGACCAGTTTCACCTAG